>PVJL010001230.1:0-199534 GCA_004026885.1 Lyroderma lyra | reverse complement strand
CACAGAGCACACTTGCTGGTTTTCCCAGATTACCGAGCTCTCTAGAAATTAGTGCGGTCTGGCTGTCTACCCATTTTCCACCCAAAGCGCCACTGGTTCAAGAAACCTGAGTCATTCCTGTCACTGACATCTGCACTGTCAACTATACCGAAGGACCCGAATGTCTGTATGTGTGGTAATGGATGTGATAATGTGTAATTTGCTGAGTCATGAATTTTGGCCCTTGCGAGGCTGTGGCATCAGTGACTCTGCAGTGTGGAACCGAGCTGGCACTGGGCCCCCTCCACCTGCGGAGGAGCAGACGGCAGCTCGCTGCTTGCTGTCCTGCCAGCAGCACATTGACTGGACAACACGCCGGTGGTCTGCAGGTCTCAAGAAGTATTTCTGTCCAAGTTCAAAAGCCTGTAGGCTCTCGACAATGAAGCCAGGAGGAGCCAACAGAGAGTGCTGGAGGCCAGTTCAGGAGCCCAGAGATTTCAGCTCATTCCTAGAACCATAACCGCCGCACCCCGTAGGTTGCAAAAGCATGCATAAGCAGCTCGCCACTGTCTGTGGTCCCTGCATAACAAGCTCCTGTAAGGAACCAGGCAGAATAGAAGGCCCTGACTCAGTCCTGACTGTCCCTCCCCATGTCCTCATGGAAGTGGATTTTTATACTTTTTTGTTTCATGTGGATAGACAAGACTCTCTCTGCACCTTATCTCATCTCACTGTTGTTATATTTTTACCTAAATAGGTTACAACCACCTGAGAAGAGTACACTCCCTACACATACACATGCACGCACACGCACACAGAGCCTACAAAGCAGAGCAGTCGTAGACACAGCTAGAGGATGGTGCAATGAGTAACACTGCTGAGCACGTCATGATCACTGAAGACCCCAGTGAAAGGGTTGTCCCATTACCATGTGTCACAGCCTTCCTCCCACTGGCCATGATGCCATCACAGAGCTGAATGATTTTAGGAATTCCAATGATCTGTTTTGAATGATAGCGTTCGTAAGACAGTAATACCAGGAAGAAAAAGATGTTTGGAATGATAGCCTCTGATTCCCTAGAAACAAAAACATCCATTTAGACATTTCCTTTTAAAGCATAATGACAACATGACATCACTCATGATGCAGAGCTGAGAGGGACGGCACGCAGACAGGAGCCCTAGTGATCTCATTCTGTCCCACTGGGCCATGACGGCTTCCCATCTGCGGAGTGGGTGCCCCCCACCGGGGACAGCGTGGGTGGCCAGTGGGACCGACCGGAGCAGCTGGGGGCCCCATAGCGTGGGACTCCAGGTGCAGTCTTCTTCGTCCTCCGCCTGCCCCTGCACTCTTCGGTTGAGAAAAATGAAACTCAGAGAAGAAATGTCACTTGCCTTGGATCACACAGTCAGGTGTCACGTAATCACAATAAGAAACTGGGTGTTTAGACCCAAAGGACTCTCAGAACGCTTTCCTCTGCCTCGTTTCCCTAACTAGTTATTAAGTACTTAGGAAACTAAAGAATTTTAGTTTTCAATAATGATATACCTATCACTGCATAGGAGGAAGTATTAAAACCTGCCTGTCAAGAAAAGAAAGCTGCAATTAGTAAGTACAGTACATAATAATTACCTTTCCTAAAGTCAACCATATCTAAAAAAATCAGTGTTCTACCAGATGAGATTTCAATAGCAATCTATTACTATCATCACAGGCTTTGAAATGTGAACTCAAAACTGACAACACGTGTGATTACCAGATGCTGAACTGCTTCTAAACAAGACTTCGGAGACTTACTCATTAATTCTTAGGAGAGACAAAACTATACAGCGTATTAATCAGATTTCCATTAAAAAGTACCTAGCAAAACTGCCTAACGCTCCTGTAAAGAGCGTCCATGCATGTAGCCTAAAATGAAATGTACCGACGTCCCAAGGACAGGACACAGGTGACCAGGTGCCTTACCTGAACTGGCCCACTTCGATGTACTCAAACTGCTTCAGCACAAACCCGATGAACACCTACAGCAGGGACAGGGTTCCACATCAGCACGAGGCTGTGCCAATGGGCACCTTTCTCCCTACCTCTTGTGTACATTCCTAACAAATTTCCCAACAGAACGTAAATCTGCATATAAGAATGAAAAGGTACCCTGGACGATGTCAGGACACCTCCAGAACACATGTACTGAATGCTGAGGTGAGACCTCTTTGGGAAAACAAGACCCAGAAGACACACCTGAGACTCTTCTGTTCCAGTTCCCCGCCAACTGAGCCACACAGATTTCCTGAAACTGGCTAGGCAACAAGACGTCTGAACTGGTCCATTTCCTGCCTCCCATAGCCCGACTTTCAAGGAGCCCAACACTGAGGGGCGCTGTGAGGTGAGGGACGGCCTTGGGGAGCAGAGGCAGTTCCATCATGGCATCAAATCCCACTCCAAGCACCCGTCTGCTCTCCCCTCCTGAAGCACAGGGCTCAAATGCCCACTGTGCTCCCCTAGGGCCTGGGCACAACACACACAGAGCGTGTGCTCGATAAATCACTTCCTGAACTGAGTTCAATGATCTGCCTCCTCTAGTTTCCATCCTCGTTCAGAAAGCTCACTGTACTGAACCCCGAGGACTGGGGAGCAAGGGCACTGAGTGACAAAAGGCTCAGAACCATTGTGACACAAGTGTCCATGGTAAATAGACAAGCAAGGGGTCGTGGGGACCTGGCTTTGTTGCAGCGAGGAGGAGAGTGCCGGGACCCAGAGGGAGGCACGAGCTGCATGAACCTAAAACGTGTGCCAAGGAATTCTAGGTTGTCCTCTCTCAGCACTTAAGTATCAGATGGAGATTCTAGACAGAAGACGGAAACAAAAACTGTCCCATACTTAAGAAAATGGTCTATGCAGGATGACTAAAGAATCTGAGAGAAGTCCTGTCCACCTGACCAGTGAGCACCAGAGTGAGCAGTTGTACTTATTATTTGTCCACCAGAGAGAGACCCAAAGACACCAGCCTGCAACCCATGTGACAACGAGGCTTTCGGGCTGCGAAGACTCAGAACCAGGAGGCATGAGGCCAGGCAGGCAGCACCGATGGCTCTAGTCCCCCTCAGAGCAGCACTAGCTGTGGGATCCAGGCTTCTCCCCAGGGGACCCCCAACGCTCTCCTCCTTCCTGAAGCTCCAGTCATGGGCCCCACACAGCACTGCAGCCCCCGACCAGACAAGGAAGGAATGATGGCCCCAGCCATCCCCAAAGGGCGTATTCCCCAGAGAAGGAAGGCCCTGGAGCAAGAGAAGGACGAGTGGAAATGCTGGGCCCCTGCAAAGCCCCATCCGTCAGCCTTCCTGCTTCCAAAGGCGACAGCCCCGCACCACCTGTAGGGAAATGGGCACCCTGAGGAGTCTCCTCCTTTCACTTGAAGAAACAGACCCTTTGAGGTGAGTGGTGGTGCTAATGAGTATCTATCTATGTCTAGAAGGAGATAGAAAATCGCATTATTTCTAACTCAAAAAATTTCCTATCTGATGTAGGAAAGTAGCCCAAGATCGCAGCCCAACAATGTCAGTCATATTTTGATATACCAAAAGCAACTCCATCAGTAGTGAATTTAGTGGCCACGAATCATGGTTTAAGAGACATGGCATCAGCAAGGGACCCGAATGGCTGGAGTCAACTGCACAAGGAAGGCCGGCAGGTGAGTCCCACCTGGTGAGGCCGAGGGCAACGGCCCCTATGGGGACCCAGGAGCACAGGACAGTTACATCCGTTAGAGCACATTCCTTTTTAAGGAAGTGAGCTATGCGTAGATTGCTTGAAACTGGATGTCATAATTGATAACCTGCTTAAACTAAGTCTCTGGCTTTTATAAAAATATTCCCAAAAAAAAAAAAAAAAAAATATTCCCAAATAATAAACCTTCATGACATCATAATTATTATTTCAGCTCAGACTCATCTCGGAGTGGGGAGGGTGCGTGGACTGGAAACCTCTGGCACATGTGTGAAGGGTGACCTTTGGGAGAGCACAGGGGAGGGTGCCATGCTGCAGGGCCTCTGGGCACTGGCCTCCTCTGTCGTCAGCTAAGCAGCAAAGTGGCTGAGAGGCAGCTATGGAGGAGGGAAGAACAAACTGCACATTTATGTAGGGCAGTTTCAGTGTCCTTTTGAGATAATTTTTTTAATGACAAACAGGTATAGCAGATAAAAGCCCAAAGCAACCAACCTGGTCTGAGTCCAGAAGGCAGTAATTGACCCGTAACTGAACCAACTGAGCCAGCAAGTCCAAAACCTGCTTCTGCAGCCGCACGGAAGTGGTCGTCGTGTACTGCTTCAGGGCCTTTATGACCAGGGGCTCAAACAGGCGGATGTGGTTGTGGATCGCACTCTACAGGAAAGCAACAGGGAGACTCTGCTAAGAGAGTCGCAGCTGAAAAGCCTCAAACAAGCAACCTGGAAGGCCTCAGGTCTAACTCTCTTGGTGGCATTGTGCCCACTGTCCCACCCACTCCTAGTTACCTTATCTGCACGGTTCTTAGTGACACTCGTGAGGTTTGTCTTCAGTTGGGTAGACACCTTCTGAAGTACATCAAACCACCTGCGGACAGGAAGACAGGTGCGGGAAGAATGCCCTGAAACATGCTCCGGCGGCCCAGTACACCCGTCACACTGGCGCACACCTGCACGTACCCCCTCACACACCTACACGGACCCCAGCATATTCATCACACACCTGCACGTGCCCCAGCAAATCTGTCACACTGGCACACAACTGCACGTGCCCCAGCACACCTGTCACATACCTGCACGTGCCCCTCATACACATGCACGCACCCCAGCACACCCATCACACTGGAGCACTCCTGCACGCGCCTCAGCACACTCATAAAACCCGAACACTGCAGTCAGAAAGAGCTTTACGGCTACTCAACAGAATAGCATGACGCTCTTCTTTTAATGGAGATAATTAGAGTAAACTGAATACAGTGGACTGACGGCAATAGGCTATAGGACCCTGACTACTGAGCCAGGACTGCAGCAGGGCTGGAAGGAGATGGTCATTTGAGGTTCAAGCATTCAGAAGATATCACTTAATTTTCCTTGAAAAAAGTTTTGTTTAAGTATTTATATCAATTACTCTTTTCTTTGTAAGAAACACATAGGAAGTTAAGTGACAGTAATACATTCACACATACCTGCTTCTTTATTGCCCCATAATACTGAACAGAGTATTCTATGTGCCTTCAATTCAAAGTGCCTCATTTCTGCGACTTGGATGTACATCCAGACCTAACCATGGCTCTGTCCTTGGTCCCTGAGGATACTACTGTTCTCACTGTGGTAGTTTCTGTAGCTACCACACAGAGTAGTAACTCTAATTCCTGCTAGTAATCATGGAAATTTAAAAACAACTACTGTATTCCAAGCATCAAAACACAACCATCAATTTAAGTTACAAAAGAGACTTATAGCCATCAAGTTATAAAACACAAATGACATCCAAGACTCTTCCAGTCCTTCAAACACTTTTACACACTAGAACTATGGTGCCGTGTGGAAGCTGTCCTATCCACCTAGTTACAGACCTGAAAAGTACCCTCAACACACTGCCCTGCCCTGTAAGAGGAAGGACAAGTGAGCACTGGGGAACAATGACATGCGAGGACACTGTATGTCACAGTTCTGGCTTGCTGACAGCCTGGCAGTGACGGCTGGCTGCTTTGCCAGGTGCCCCGTCTTCCGCACCCTCTGGCCCAGCCCCTCTGAGACGGGGGAACCCCGAACCCCGCCTTGCTCACTGGGCCACACACTTGTCTGAAGGCAGGGCCATGCCTGCACCATCTCTGCAGCAACCACGTTTTCCAGAGCTGTCAGAACACAGCAGACCACTAGGAGATGTGGCTCATTTCTCTGCATTATTTCCTAATTACTGACTGCTTGCTCATCTCTGCTCCTGACACTATAGCCTCAGCTGGGACAGGCGCGCGGTTACCCCGAGGTGTCATGGTCCTGCTCCGCCTGCACCATGGTCCTCAGGCTGGCGTCCGCTAAGGCCTGCGTGAAGTGGGTGTACGGGGCCATGAAGCAGTAGTGGTACAAGCCGGGCCTCACGCTGGACGAGCCCAGGCGCTGTGCTCGGCCCTGAGACTTGCTGGGGTTGGAAGACAAGCCATCGAACTGCGAGGCCAAGTTTGTTCCAAAGAGCGTCTTCAACAACTAGAGTGAAGAATGAAGCCAGCATCATGTCACTTAACGCAGCATGAGCAACACTCCCAGACAAATACCAAATCCATCTGAAAATAAGTAAGATGTTAGCAAACGTGCAGACTGTGGGATCCTTGTGGAGAATCGCTGTGAACAGCTTGCAATATTGCTGCTGTGAGTGTGGTTTTCACCCAAATAACTAATACTCAGGTGGTTTCGAGTTTCTCTGTGATTCGAAATGGCAGGACACTGAGACAAGTCACTTGAGTCTCTAATACCCTGTGCCTTCCACGTGACAGGCCTCCTCCAGTACAGTGAGGGAAGGTGGCCCCTCTTGGCCCAATAAAGGAGTGAGCAGAAGAGTGACAGATGAGACTGCTGGACACGCCACCAGCACCACGTTCTAAATGACAAGTAGTGTCATGTCACCATGCCTGGAGCGAAGGGCTTAAAAGGACAGGGCAGGACACTACTTTCTCACCTGCTGGACACAGACGGTCGCCATCATTGGTTCCCGATTGAAGCAGGACTTCAGGTACCCTAGGATCTCCTCCACACACTGCAAAGAATAAGCAATGAGACGTCGAGTAAGTGACTCAGGATGACGAACCCTGGTCGTGACGCTGAGGCAGAAGCGGATGACGTGAGCCAGCTTCCATTTGAGTGTGTACCTGAGCATATACCAGGGGCAGGTTCTCAGTCTTGTCACGGACAGAGAAAAGGAGCAAAAAGCACTGAAAGACACACAGCTGTATTCCGACCGTCCAGGCACATCCACGCTCACTCACTCACTCACACCCCTGCTCAGTAACTGTCCATCGAGCGTGTGGTGTCCATTCTGACCCAGCCCTGCCCTCAGCGCGGGAACTCAGTGCACGAAGGACCCGCGAGCCCTGCGCTCTGGGGCCCCCGCGGCTGTTCAGGGGCGCTGTGAGCGTTACAAGAAACCCTGGGTCTTACTACAACCTGCCAGAATGGTCAGCACGACGGCCTTCGCGTGGCTACCCTCACAACTAAGTTTACCATCCTCAAAATCAGGACCGAAGGCATCTGCTGTCCTCCTGGAGAATCAGGAGCAAAGAAGAACCGTCTCAGGGGTACACCAGTCCCGGCTCTGCACCAACAGCGCACCTCCTCAATGCTGCTCCCCAGCCCCAGCCACACCTCTTAGCAGCTTGGCTGAAAATCACACCAACCAGACTGAAGATGCCTCCCACTTCCCTCGCTGGGCGTATCGTCGTCCCCTGACCCGCGGGACACGTCCCAAGGCCCCCAGTGGATGCCGGAGACCGCGGCCAGAGAGCGAGCCCGCGGCAGCTTCGGCAGCTCTGCCGCAATGTGGTGGCAGCGTCTTCATCGGCAGACGCAGCATCTCCAGTCACATTTCTCTTTTTCAGTCCAAACCTGGTCCTGAATGTGTGCTGCCTTACTGGCAGTAAATGGCTCGGTATCACTTGTTTCAGGGGACCCTTGCTGAGTGCTCACAGAGGCCGAGTGCTTTCTGCCTCAATGGAACTCATTTGCTGTTCACGTCTTTCACCTGCAAGCTCAGTGCATTTCCCACCTTCACTGAGCACTACCCCCCTGTGGCTGCAACTTACAGGTTAAGGTGTGACGTCAAATCTGACACGCAGATCTTTTTCTTCCTCATGTCCTCACAATCTCATGGACAGAAAGTTCGTTCTTACCCTGGATCTTAGCCACCTCAGCATGTGACCCTCCCCTTCCTGGTAAGTGGAGAGCCTTCACGTCTCACTTAAAGGGCGCACTTTCTGACCCCCCTTGGGGCATCTGAACTGCCAGCATCACCACCCGCATGCTTTGGGGCCATCACAAAGTACAATAAGGGTGACTTGAACACAAGCTCTGTGATCCTGTGACAGCTGGTGTGATGACCAAGACGGCTACTCAGTGACAGATGGGTGGGGAGCACTGACAGTGAGGACACGTGGGGCAGAGGGATGATTCACGTCACGGGTGGGACCGACGGGACAGTTTGAGGTTTTAGAAGGCGAAACCACAGATACGGGGGACCACTGCAATCCCTGCACTATAATAAAAAGCCAAAGACTTCTGTCTGCTTTAAATACTCAAGGGACAAGGGTTTTTAAATTCTGATTTACTCAAATTAGAGTCTACAGTGTTCAAGGCTACGCTTCTGCAGGGTTGGATTTGTTACAGTCATGTTTTGTTTTTACTAGCTCGGAGCAGACAGCTAAGAAATGCTGGCTAAAAGGATCAAGACGAGATTCACGCTATTCTGCTACTCCTGTCCCAAAGATAAGGGTTTTCAGAGATAAAGTTACTACATACACCTTTAAAAAAAATAAATACCAAACCCCTGATTCAGGAATATAAAGATCATCTAATGTCAACCTTCATTAGACTGTGAATTTATTTTATATATTAAAATAAATACAGCATTTGATAATTCACTGACTGCAACTGAAAAATATTTCTATGTATGTGTAATACTCATAATAGAAAGGTAAAAAAAAGAAACCCCACAAAAAAATAAAAACATAAAAAACAAATTATAAGGTCTTAATTCTAAGGGAAAAAAAAACACCTTTATTATTTTAAAAAAAATTGTTTAGATGGTTATTTCAGTTTATCTAACATCCAAATTTAAAACATGTTTTATTTTATTTTGCTAAAATGTGTTATACATACAGATCACAGGCCTTAAAAACCTCTCAGTAAGGGCAGTGAGTTAGGGAGAAAGCAGGAGATCGGAGCAGCTCCAGGGTTTAAACATCCGCTCTACCACTAATTTCTCTGGCTCTGAGACAGTCCTGTCTTCCTGCTTCAAGTCCTGGGGTGAAACGGCTAACGGCCGCACCCCTCCAGCATGGCTGGGGACAAAAGAGGCACCTACTGGAAAGTACCTCATAAACTGACTTCTACGAGGAGCATCTACTATTCGTTCAACAAACGCTCACTGCATGTCTGCCTCTCCCCAGGCAGTGCTATAGGTGCAGAAAAGGCAAGGAAGCCAAACGAGTAAATAGTAAGTCTGATGGTGCTGTGGGTCAGAGACAGACATGAACAGCGAAAGGGCGGCCAGGCAAGTCTCACCGAGATGGTGACATCATTAAAATCTTTGACAAGTTTCACTCTGAGACAATAAAACTGAGTATCAACAGAACAGAACATGAGCTAGCCATTAAAAACAAGTGTAGGCACGAAACTGACATGTGGGAAAAAGCACCGGAATAACTAAGAAGAAACATAATATAACATATGTGATTAAAATTAGGTTAGCTTTCATGTACATCAAGAAAAAGATTTAGAGAAAACGAGTGAACTTTATCAGCTATATTGTACTTCGCTTAAGAGATACACGTCGGGGAGTTCCCTGGTATTGTAGTGGCTAAGGCTTTGGCACTGTCAACGAACACTATGGCCTGGGTTCGATTCCCAGCCAGGGAACTACCTACATAAAAAAATAATTAAAAAAAAAAGACACATGCCTAAAGGAGACACATATCTGTAACTCACTCTGAAATTCATCTCAAAATAAGGAATCCCAGGAGCGAGACAGGTGGACACACACACAACAAAGCAAATCTAGTGACACGTTAGCTACAGAATCTGGGTTGTACACGTATGGCGAGGGCATGTACTGAACAATTCTTTGAACTCTTGTATACATTTGAACATTTCCTTATCAAATGGAAGGGGGACAGGGTGGGGACATTACCAGATGTGGAAGCAAAGAGCATGGGTTTCAACCCCAGCTCTGCTGCTTCCTAAGCCATCAAGAAGCACACTGCACACCCATGGCAGGTTTGTGTTTGCTCTTTCCACTGGTGACGGTCAAATAAGAAAAAGGATTCTGTCACCACAGTTTTAAATCTGCCAATTTTCTAGAATAAAGTGGATCTAAGCTAATGTACAGTAAGTAATTGGAAATAGGATACAAACAGAACCCCCCCAACTAGAAGCTAAGCCAAGAATCAGATTTGTTCGGTGCCGTGACATAAGCAGCGGGGGGTCACAGTAGCTTTGCACCAAGCTGTCACTGCTTTCCCAATGTTCCCGGAGGATGGGGTTCTACCCAGAGGCACTCGGCTGAGGGCGGGGGGGGGGGCAGCGACAGCTCACTGAGAAAAAAACGAGACACAGACCTTCCCGATGTCCTGCAGCGTGGCCAACTCCAGGATCTGAGAGAGAACGTCCAGGGCAGAGCGCAGAAACCCCCCAAACTTTTCAGTGCTGTTCTGAAGATCCAAGGTGACCTTGGGAAGGCGGAAGGAAAAAAGACACTATTAGTGGCACTGCGCACTCTGCTACCTTCAAGGAGGGGCGCTATCTGCTGCAGTGCCATGCGTTCTAAGCAGCCCCACACACCAACCGTACGGGGTGTGCTTCTCTTTGCTGGGGTGTGTTTCTAGCACTGGGAAAATGTCTTAGAAAGGGAATCACTCTCCCAGATAGCTGTACAAAAACTATTATCTTTCAAAGGCATCTTCCAACTTCTACTGACACCACTGACAAAAACAATTCCTAATCTATCCTAATGAGAAATTTTAAAATGTCCATCACAACCAGTATGTGATCAGCAGCACAGCAATACATAAAATACACATCTTGTTCCATATACATTGGGATCCCTGGGGAAAATCACACATAGTCCTTCAGTCTGGCCATAACAAAATATTTAATTAGTCTGAAGAAGTATTAAATTAAGATTCTAAAGACCCAAGCTTGACTACATTATGTAGCAATGCCCCATTTAATAAACTGAGAGAATGAGTCAGGTCCAAAGACACAATATGTAAGAACACAGTTGAGGAGAAGAGACTGGCAAACACCCTGCAAAAGCACTACAATAAACAGAAATTTGTTCAGTGAAATAAAATCTAATCACCCACAGTGAAAGAAAACAAAAGCAACAGACACACAGAGGGTAAAACTGTAAGTGGTCTGAATACTGTGGCCACTCTCACGTCAACCTGGGGGTGTTCGGCAGGCCTAGGAAGGCAGGAGTCTCCAAGAGGGAGACTGCTGCAGACCCAGTCCCTGGGGAGGTGGGAGTGAAGGGCTCACTCCAGCAGGCAATGTGGGGAGGGGTCAAGGGAGTATGCTCTGGAGAAGACCTTTCTTGAGGAACGAACAGAGGCCACAAGGTGAGAATGAAGATCACAGGGCTCCGAGGAGAGCTGAGGAAGGACCTGGAAGCTCCCATAAACGAAGCTGAAAGACAACCTTGGAGCCAACTAACTGCGACTCCTACCCCCAAGGCCTGACGTAGTTACCGCATGGATACCCATGTACGGGCTGCAGACCCGAAGGGAAGTGCCCACGACCCATCAGGGCCCTGTGTCTGCGCGCCGAGAGCACTGTCAGCAGGCGTACCTTGTAGTTAGCGTGCGTGGCTTTCAGGACGTCGTGCAATTTGAGGTACGAAGGAAGATGGTAGAAACTCCCCAGTGATGACGACTTTGTCGCTGTAACCGGCCCTGAGGTATCAGACTGTCGAGAGGCTTTAAAAACAACACACAAAATCAAGTTGTAGATCACATGCAAACATCTGTTAAGTTTAAAAGAGGTTACTGGCAATAACGTTTTTTAAAAGTATTCTAGTAGAATAAAATTCAAACTTTTTCTCTGACTTCTGACTAATTAGAAGTAATTGAGAATCTGACTAACAAATATAAGTAGAAAACTTAAGTCAATCCTGTCCAAAAATAATAAAAGAAAAAGAAGGAACGCCATGTGGTGCTACCATTTGTCTGTTTTGGTCTGGTGGCCAGAACTGCTCAGAGCCCAAGGTTGCCAGTGGCAGGACAGGGCTGACCCCACAGCCCTTTAAGCAACCAAACAGGGTGACACAGCAAGCTCTGACAGCTGTGAAGGGGACACATTACCATCAAAGCGGTACAGACGTGAGAATGCGCAGTGCCACATAAAGCTGGTCTGCTGAGTGCTGCAGATACTGCCTCAGAGCCTCGGCCCCTTTCCTCCTTCAGGAAGGGGAGCGGGCACACATGGAGGACCTCGTCCTGTGACGTCCTGAGGCACCGAAGCTGCTGAACCCCCTGTAGCTCCAGTCAGTTCTCAGAAACAGCACCACACAAAAAGCCCCAGCGCAGGCTTTACAAGCAGGATGAGCGGCGAGTCCCAAATGCCCCTGGCACTGTGAGACAGAGCGCACGGCCGGGGTCTGGAACACGGGTGCAGCGGATCCCTCGCTCTGCCTGGGCCCTTGGTGTCCACAACGAGCAGCAGTGACCACACAGCCACTCTGAGACTCCCAGGTGCAGAAGCCCCACCAAAGCGACTGCGGGGGTTCCAGGTTCCTCTGACTCAGGAGACTGCGTCCCCCTCCTCTCTCACTCAGTGCTCCCAGCTGTAAGTTTTCCATTTCCTACTTCACAACTTTCTCTCTGCCTGCACCCCTAGGCACCCACACCCGTCCCTTACGGAGAGCCAGGAACCCTCCCACCGCCTCTGCAAGGCCAGAAGGGAGGGAGCACAAGGAACGAGGCGGACAGCAAGGCTCCCTGCTCTGGGCCAGACGCCTACAGACTGCTGTGACAGCATATGAGTAAGTGACACTTAGAGACTTCAGACCAAGTGTGGCCTGGAATCACTTCATCACTAACAGTACCAGAAACCGCCTGTGGAAACCACCTCTCTGGCTTCTCTGCTATGCATTTTATTTCCAACTCCACCAGGTTATTCTACTGACTTTGACATGAATGTACGCTTAAGTCCTAAATGTCTAGGAAACAGATGGTGCCCCCATGCCCCCTGCCCTTGACCCCTCCCCAGCCACGCCTCGTACCTGGACTGGCTTCACCGCCTTTCTTGGGACTCAGTGGCACAGATGCCGGCTCCACCGGTTCCTTCTCTTTTCCCTTTCGTCGGATCGGACTCAGGGAAGGGGGGTTTGTCAGAGACGGCAAGGCTGCCTAGGGAGAGAGGGCAAGGACATGTCAAGTACGACCAGCAGAGGACGGAGAGCTGCAGTACATGAACGTGCCCCACACTGAAAGGAAGCAAGCCACGCAGCTCATGTTCCTCTCTGAATCGACAGCTACGGAGCCCAGGCACTGTACATACACCACCTGCTTTAACCCACTCCACAGTCACTTGAGGCAGGTGTGACCCAGAACTTCCTGCCAGATGCGCTGTGAATGGCTAGAGATGGAAGGAGCCCTCGGGACACAGGCAAGCCATCAGCTCCAGTAGCAGCAGCCGGGGCGTCCCACGGGAGCCACGATACCAAAGAGGCTGCGAGCAATGTTTTAAACTCCATTTTTCAAATGGGACACAGGCTCAGAGATGAAGTGACTCAGAGCTAGAAGCAGCAGAGCCAGAAGTCAACAGAATATAGAATGCTCAGGCTTCCAGGCGGCAGAGTGACGATGGCACAGAGACATGGACTTTGGCAGGCATCAGCAGTGGACAGACACAAAACCAGGGAAGTGCCAGGGAGAAGGGGGTTGGGGAGAAACAGAAGCAGCAAGCAGCAGCAACAGTTTCAGGATAGGAGGGTGGTACTGAGTGCAGCAGGGGGACAGCACGACAAGACCTGAGATGTACCTACGAGAGTCAAAGACTGAACAGGGCAGGAAGAATGGTGTGGAGAATGGTGGCAGAAATTTGACCTGCAGAGGCCAAAGTATTGACAGCCAGAGCAGTAGACAGAGCCCAAGCCAAAGAGGCCTCACAAAGAAGGCCGGTGCCCAGGCAGTGGGAAGCACTCGGCTGCCCAGCGGGCAGACAGCACCCTTCAGAGAAGTCCGTAGTGAGGAGGAGACCGCAGGGCCACTACAGGAGCACCTGAGATTAGACGCACGTTTGTTCAGGATGGAAGAGACGTGAGATGGAGGACACAGCGAGAGAGACTGACTGATCTATTTTAATTCCCTGTGTGATAGTTTACCACTTGCTCTGAGGTTGATTTTGTTGAACACTTCACAGAAAAGCAAAGGTGTCTGCCAATGTTTGAGAGAGAGAGAGAGCGCAAACGAGTAATTAAGCCAGCACTGCAATTCTGAGCTTTCTCGGCAACGCAGAAGCCTCAGAACGCAGCTGGCTTCCCTCTTAGAGGTTAACAGTAATTGAGGATGACGCCAAATGGCTACAGACTGGAAGACTGCATTTTTGGTCCCGACATAAGCAGTTTTGTTCCTTTAATAAAAGCAAAAGAGAGGAAGCACCAGATGGGAAACACAGGCGGGCCTAGAGGCCCAGAGCCATTCAGACTGTGTGAAAACAGCTGCCCAAGCACGAGGTTACCTTCACGGTTGGTCCAGGAGTCACATCGTCCAAGACATGGGCACAGATGTTAATGACCTTCAGCAGGTGGGAGAAGAGCTGCTCCACCATGGGCACGAGGGTGCGGTCACCAAGAGCTGGCCAGACCTCTTCCTGCTTGGTGGCTGCTGAGCTGGCCTCTTCTTCAGAGGTCCAGGAACTTCTCAGAGACCTGGGGGCACTGGCTGTGATTCAGACACATGCGTTATCTCCCACCGCCACACCATGGGCAAAAGAAACCACTTAGGGAACCCGTGTCATTCACACCCACCTATGCTGGACATCTCCACCTGACAGCCAACGGACACCTCAAATTCAAGAGGAAATTGACACTTCCTTCAATCACATTTCCAATTCCCATGACTGTCACCATCACACACCCACCTAGGAGGTGACAGTCATCCTAGACCCCATCTTGACCTTTATAACCAAAGTCCAACTGGGGACCCAGGCCTGCTGCCTCTGCCTCCTTCACTGTCTTTCTCCCCAGTCTCTTCCTCACAACTGCACAGCCATCATCTTGTCCGACTCTATCTCCTGCTTTAACATGACCGCCCCCCTCCTGAGTTTCCCTACCTCCCCCTCCATTCCACATTCAAGCCAGCTCAGTGATCTTTCTAGAACACTAATCTGCTTGTTAGTCCCTCTCACGAAGCTCTTCGCTGTCTTCCCCAGAAAACAGGACACGTCCTCCTAAATGGAGACTGGTGACACCCACAACCATGATTTCAATAGGTCTCTCCTGCCTCACCAGCCACGTTCTCCATCCTAGTCTGTGGCCTTACATGACATACAAAATGACTTACAGTTCTCAAACATCACACACTTTTCATGTCTCCATGCCTTGGCCCATGCTGTGCCCACCGCCTGGCGTGCCCTTTCCTGCCAGCCCACAAACCTTATTTCCTGTCCTAATCCACAAAGGACAGCGATGATGCCCACTCAGTGCTGCTACTGCATTTAGTTTTACATGTGTCCCCCAATCCATATTTGACATGAGAATGGAGCCCACATGTCATACCTTCTTATCGCCCTCAGTGCCCCCTAAAATGAAGTCAGAAATGCACCTGCCTCAGGCTAACTGAGGGGCTAAACTGCGAAAGGGCTCCTTCCAAATCCTCGACACAGATCAGCCATCTCAGCACAATTTCTGTATGTCAGTGGCGTCTGTCGTGCTGGCTAATGGAACAGGCTGGTGCTGGCAATGACCTCGCAGTCCTTTTCCTCCACACACTTACCACCTCCACCCCTCAAAATCAAAAGCTAAAGACCTAGGGTCTCTGCTTCAACTCAGTACCAATACCTGCAAGCAAGTTTCCGGCTAAGATCAAAGCGTCTTGATGGGCCGAGAGGTCCAACGGGAACCAGGCCGACGAGAGCAGGGCAAGGATCATCGTGGCCATCCCGACAGTACAGCTCTTTCTAGACTCATCTGAGGCACTCAGTGGGGGCACGCTGGAAGGAGACACTTGCAAGGTCAAATCATGTAAACTTTTAAAGCAGTCCTGCTTCTCTTATGAATCAGAGGAAGCATGTCACTGTACATCGCATACCAGCTCACAAAACAATTTTACTATTGTTAACTAACATCTTTCTTCTAACGGCAGCTCCATAAAAATCACATGAGAACTGAAATCAGGTAGCAGATCTGCTTAAAAGAATTACAATTATTCATCCTGATAACTGTTTAACTTCCTTTACTTTTAAGTTAGCACATTTTACTCCAATGCTCAAGTCGCTCAGAAGTCCAGTCCAGTGCCAGCGCCACAACCAGAAACCATAGTTGCTCAGTGTGACTATTTGTGACAGGGGACAGCAATCACTCCAGACCAGAGGGTGCAGGCCACTTCAGCCAACACTAGCTGGCCATACATTGGCACACACATGAAATCTGCATTTACTTCCAAATGTGCTGGTGAGTCTCTCAAACTTTTCTCAGTAACCAGTACACATAATAAACCTTCCTCCTTATAGCTACAGACAACTCAAAGTTATTTCACAGACCTATCAGGGCCATCTACTGGAAGAATATCATTTTTAAAATGAAAATTGCTAAATCAGTACCGTAGTTCCTAAACTATACTCTTGTAGTTCATCACAATTTTGTATAACAGGTCAGATTTGATCTTAAACAAAAAAAATGCTTTTAAAATTGTAATACGTAGTGAGAAATTTTGGAGAATTAAGCCAATTAGAAAAGTGTTTTGTCAGCATATGCAAATTTTCTCATGTGAACCTGCAAATCACACTCCTGAACCCTCCTCCAAAATGCCAAAGAGTGAGCCTCTGACACCCACCACCATCATGACTAGCTCGGTGTTTCCACACAGCACCCATCCCAGGTTCCCACACAACTAACAGGGCAGAACCGAGCATCCCAAGGACAAAGGACTTATCAAGAGAGAAAAAAGGGGTGTGATAACTATGTTGTGTCAGGTACCTGTAGACAGCCTGCGACAAAAGAATACGTACCCACAGTGCCAACCTAAGCTCCAGATGCATACAGGAAAGGCAGTTGAAAGAAGGCACAGAGCTTCACAGCATCCAAACTAGAGAGGAAAGGAACAGTAAAATTACACCAAGTATCAAAAATGGGTTATTAAGTGGAACCTCCTTTTACCCTTTATAAAAAGTACAAACAATGAAAAGTTAAGATCTGTGTCTAATGCTAGGATATCTGTCCTACCATGGTAGTTTTTATTTTCATTTTTATATCTTCCTATATTGGCTGAATTTTTTTTTTTAAACAATGATCACGTATTACTTTAGTAATCAGAAAACAATGTTGTTTACATTCCTATTGGAAAAAACTAAGATATTGTTCAGAGAAGCACAATTTCTTAGTAAGCCCCACATATGAGAGCTCTACTACAAGGTCTTACCATTAAGACGTGGCCTTACAAAGTCCTGAAAATCAACTTTGTCATGGACTGACCACCGCAGACTTACTGTGAGCGCCCGTGTGGCTGATGTGACCAGTTCGTGAGAAACAGCTGCGATGACTCGTGAGAGGTTACTCTCCATGGTGACATCTGTTATGCTTGGCAGCAAGTTATAGCCTCTATATATTCTAATAGGAAAGATAAGCAGACTTAAAATCTACTCTTAGAGCTCATGACATTTTTCAAAGTTCAAATGACATTTAAAAGCTTAAGATTAAAGGCTATGAGAAGTTAAAGCAGTCTTGACTTTTAAGTTAAAGAAAGACTGGAAATGAATTTGGCCATTATGCTACAAAACTGACCAGAATCCACCCCGCTTCCTCCCGTCCGCCTCAACACCCTCCCTGCAGGACTGGGGCTGCACTCCTCAGCAGAGCCTTGTCCGCCAGCTCCCCACACACCCAGAGCCACCCATTCTGCAAACCTGAAGTAAAAAGAAATTCGTCACGATGCCACTCCTGATTCCAAGACAAAAGAAAAGCCCTCTTCCCACCACAGGAGTGCCTGGGCCCTTCTCCCACATTCCAGTCATGGCCGCCGGTTGTACTTACATACAAATTCTAACTCCCCAACTCTATGAATGAAGCCCAGGCAGGTGAGTGAATGAGTCCCCTTTGTACCCCAGTGTTCTGTCCACAGAGGCTCAACAACCAACCAAGGAGAAGAGTACTTGTCTTCTCACATAAATTCTACACCAGAAGTAGAAAAGCTGCAAATGCAGCTGCACAGCTGGTAACTGTGTTCATCATGCCAGAACCAAAGGAACACGGCCAATGTCGAGAGGCCTAAGTTTGGAACTGGGAAAGTTTTCAAAGTAGTAGTTAGTGACCAATTTTAATGAAATGTTATACTTATCTCTGTTAGTACCTAAACATTCATTTTCTGAAATGACATTCAGAAACAGCGATGTCCCCTGAGCTTGTCAATTTCTGACAATGAAATACGCTTATGCTGCTCCTGCTTATCTTAAAGAGATATTTATCCTGAATCTTTCCAAAGAGAGAAAATGCCAGTTCTGAGCTTACAAAAAGAAAATTCTGGGCAGAAAATTACTTCCATGTGTTTTCTAAGCAGTCTATCCATGTGGAAATGATATTTATTTGACAAGCTGAGTTCCAAATTCAGAAAAGCACCAAGCTTAGAAGTCACTTAGCCCAAGTTTTTAAAAAATTGCCACTTAGCAATCAAGAGACTTATCATATAAAACTAATTTTTAAAATAACATTTAAAACACAGAGAGTTAAAAAAGGATAAGTCTTACCACTTCTACAGTCTTCTTTGCAAACTAATATTCTAAAGAAAATTACAACTTCATTAAAGCATCTTTGCTATAACTACCTTTAGAGACTATGCCGCTTATCTGAGGATCAGACGAGGATAGCCTATGTATTTCAAAGCTTCTCACAATAAGGGTGAATAATAATCGCAAATCACTGAACTAGTGGATAATCGTAAATAACACCGACTCTTTATAGTCCACTCACCTAAAAATTAGTGGGCATGGGATAAGGTAACAAAGAAAGTGACAATCTTAACGGACAAGTTTTTAGGTAAGACATAACATCAGAGTCGTACAGAAAAATACACTTGTCAGCACATGGCTTGCAGTGAATGAGGCCTTATGGTGTCCTTGCTGTTATGACCTCGCAGAGCTTAACTAAACACGTGGGGCGGTAACTCCTGAAAAAGAGAAACAGCCTAGCAGAGAAAGACAAGCTCCTGAAAAGCCGTCACCTAAAGGCTTTGGATTGATGCCCTACAGAAAGGCATCAGGTGAGGGCCCTGACAAGGGCAGGCCGCTGCTGGGCGGTGTACCTGGTTATCGTGCTGACGGAGAAGTGAGATGGAGGCTGCGTCTCGTGCATGAGAAGTTTCAGGTAAACGCTGCTTTGATCTCTTGCCACAGCCACTACTGGATCAGCTTGTCCTTGGTCACAATTATAAAACAGCTTTGGGACAAGCCTAACATAAAAGTAAAGTTTATTTACTGAAGACAGTGTGTGAAACATACGGTGTGGCTCACCGCCCTCCTGTGTCAAGGTCGGTAAGCCTACAACACTGTCTGCTCACAGAATACCACATGCCTTGTCAGGGTGATGTTCCCCAAGAACATCAGAGTGGAGGTCTCCAACCGCACACGCCCCTCTGCAATAACCGGGGGCCGAAATTCCCCAGAGGAGCAGGGGGGCACCTGGGGCACGGGGCATGGGTGTATTCATATGCCCATGGGTGGGGCATAACTTTCAGAAACAATCAACTATCTTAGCACACTGGGTTGCAAACTCCAATAATGCTAATTAAAATCTCTTTCCTGCATGAAGACTTGATCATTAAGCACAATTTTGGGGGTTATAATAAATTGCTATCATTTGCAAAAAAAGGTAAAGATCCAAAATCCTTGATTAGGCAAGTCATACAAACCCAGTTAAGTCAATGAAAATGAATACTTCACAAGTAATCAAAAAAATGCAAATGGAACAGTGGAAACAGAAAGGACATGCACCAAAATAGAGCTTTGGTTTGATTTGGTTTTTTTTCTGTCCAGTATGTGGGTAGCTCCCTGGCTGGGAATCGAACCCGGGCTGCAGCGTTGACAGCGCCAGCGCCAAAGCCTTAAGCCACTATACCACCAGGGAACTCCCCAAGCTTTGGTTTTAAGTACTTTAACTACAAAATTTTTTACTTCCTTTTTATATTTTTCCTAAATTTTGTTCAGTAAACAGGTATTATTTTCAACATAAGTTAGTTTAAAAAGAAATACCAATTTCTGCCTAAATAACTGACAGACATTTAACTTTTTTTGAAGTATGTCATTGGGTGAGAAGAATCAGGCGCAATCGTATTCTGGTAGTAGGAATGTACACTGGAGAACAATTTCACAGAAGTACCAAAACGCATTGAAAATCCACTTCCAGGTGTCCACCCAAGAGAAACGAAAACATATGGCTACACAAAGTCTTGTAGGCAAATGTTCACAGCAACAAGACTCATAGCAGCCCAAAAGTAGAACTAACAATCACCTATCATCTAGTGAATGAAAGAATAAAACACAGTTATCACCCAGATGATGGGACCTAGGAATGAACTAGGGGTGTCTGCTACAGCACAGATGAACCTCAACCACTAAGTGAAAGAAGCCAGGGCAAAAGTACATCTGGTGTATGATCCCATTCACAGAAAATGTCCAGCAAAGGCAAACCTCGGGACACAACCTGGGGCTGCGGTGGGACCCAGAGTTTGCAAAAGGGCACAAGGATCCTTCCGGGGTGAGGAAACTGTTCTCAGAGTGGACTGTGGTGATAGTCACCCAACTCTGTAAGTGCACTAAAAATCATTTGATAGTACACTTAAAATGTGTGAATTTTAAGGGATGTAAATTATACCCCGAAAAGGTATTAAAAATAAAACCACATAAAAAGCTTGGCCTTAGTAATTCAACTTCCAGAAATTCATTTTAAGAAAGAAAAGTATAAACATTTATGTGTAAAAATGCTAACTGGAGCATTAGTCATTATTTATATCAAAGAAAACTTAATATCCAACAAATAGAGTTTATATAAAAATTTATCACAACACAGTAAAAATGGCACTATTAAAATGTCTTTTTTAGGAGAGTATTTGATAACAAGATGCTTATAATATATTGAGGGGCAATTACCGGATTACAAAATTCCATGTACATTTTGTCCCAATTTTGAAACAGAAACTCGTACACAGGACATACAGTGACTTCTCCAAGTGGTAGAACTGAAGGTAATTTTTATTTCCTTCTTAGTGCTATTCCCTACATGCCAAAGCCCTGAAAATGAACACGCATCACTTTTACAAAAGGTTAGTATTTTGTTGTTTTCACTGTCATTTTGGACTCTTATAGAAGTGCATAACTTCTTCTTGAGGGTTTTAAGAGCAGTAGAGGATGACCGCCAAAGGTGCGGGAAACCCACCCTACAGCCTCTGAGTTGTCCCTTTTCCCCTCCCGTGACATTCAGTGCTGTAACCAGAAGAGGGGCGCAGAGAACAGAGGCGGACAAATACCTCATCAGGGAGGTGGCAGCCACGTGGCGCACCCTGGGGTCTTCATCCCCGAGCAGACCGATGACCACGTCCCTGAGCACCCGCTCTTGCAGTTTTAAAAGCTTTGGAGAGAAGAGTAATAAAAACAGACATCATCTCTGCATTTAGCTAAATTTTCGGGAAGGTATTTTGTTTATTCTAAGTTCTGATAACCCACTACCATTGGACCAGCCTGGGAAGGTATTTTGGAAAGTCAGTCAGGAGGAACTCAAATTCACGCCACACAATCCTGACTTGCATGATATGGACTGGGAACAGAACACGCTCAGCGAGACACCACACGGGAAAGCGTGGCTGCGGGTGACAACGGGGCTTCCGGAACACGAATTGCTTACCCCCGTGTAGTGGTGAGCCCCTCTGTGAAGGTGTTCTGCTTTTGCTTCCAGAAAGCTCACCAACCTAACGAAAGAGCAGAGTGAACAATGAAGGAATCCATTCCTCAGGAGGCAGCCTCCGAGGGCCCCGCAGAGAGGTAAGGCGGGAAGGCTGGCTAGAGAGTGATGTGCACCGTGAACAGCTCTGAGAGGTGGCACGGACACGGAGTGGCAGCAAGACTCGTGTTTTACCAGCAGAGTTACACTCCTCTCATAATTCCAGGCTCAACCAGACGTACTCAGTGAGCTGTTTTCCTCCAAATAAATACGCACGTGTGCCATTCTGGAAGACTCCGAGTGCCCTGTGGAGTCAGCCGCACCACGGGCTGTAGAGCACTAGGGCGGCTACGGAGGCCGGGCTCCTGCACCCTGCGCCAACGGTGCTCACCAGCTGCGCTCAGACCCGCCTGGGAAGTGCAGGTGGTACCATCCCTAATTCTCAGACATGCTGTGAGGATGCAAGAAAATACCCTGCCCGCCAAGGGCAGCTGGTACAGGCCTGGCACATGACCAGCCTCTGTAGGTGGTGCCTTAAAAACACCCAGGCAATAGAGGAAAACGTCCCTTCTGAAAAAAAAAACAAAAAACTCAAACCCAAACTCAATCCTAGGAAATGGAAAACTACAACACATCGAAGGTTATTTTTCAATTGCAAGAAAGTACAAATCAGCTATCTGGCCTAAGGTGGTGTGATAAAGAGTGCATTCTTTTAAGGAAGCAGCATAGATACAAGCTACACTATTTGAAAAGTCTGAACAATTTTAGTTCCATCAACTGGAACACTTAAAAGACTAGACAATCAGAAAAATGCACTCTTCTGCCTACATTTACAGATGACACGGGCAGGGCGAAGCCGAGGAGACTGTGAGCTGCACACCCCAGGTTTCGCTGGTAGGCTACCTGGTAACCACCACCACCACCTGGGACAACTGGCCCCGGGCCTTCTGATGCTTCCCGTGAAGCCCAGCAGCCTGACTCCCTGACAATGAACCTGAGGCATGAACTCACCTAAAGTCAATCTCGGCTACAGTCTCCAGCAGCTCCGTCCGCACCAGCCAGTAGGAGCTGTCCCTCAGGCTCAGCACGTCGGTAACCAGCTGCAGCCCCAAGTCACTGTAGCTGCTGCTGCAGAGGCTCATGATGCAGTGCTGAAAGGCAAGACCACGGCGACAGCGCCTGAGTCAGCCGGGACGTAGCGGCACAGACGGTCTATGACATTACTCGTACACACAATGGTACACACATCTGAGACACTGAGACCCTGACAGTACACTCAGGTTTAGCAGTAAGCGTATCTCCTCCCGTCTCTGCCTTTGCATGGCCTCCACTCCCAGACACCAATCTCTTGACCACAGATCAGTGGTGAAGAGGGAGATGGGGCAGCATGCCCTACCCACTTCTAAAACAAATCTGAGCCAGGGCAGGGACTCGGGCCATGCCCACGCTGGTTCACCGTGCACATCACCACACAAAGGACAGCACAGGATCTCTGCAGCTGTACTGCTCCCTGCTCCCCCAGCACACACATGGGCGTTTCTACACACGGGCCAGCAGCTTCCCTGTGCTGCCGACATACCTGCTCCTGCTCAACCAAAACTTGGCAAACACCTGGAACTAAGGAGCGGTTCTGGCCAGGCCATAAAATTTTAAAAAGGGAAGGTAGCCTACCAATGTGACAATTATAGGGGTTCTGTTTTGATTTTTATGGGTTAAGTTCTCCCTGCTGACTCGCCACATGTGGTTTTTGAACCAGGTGGGATATAAAGGCTGCACATGCCACCACGCAAGAGCCAGAGGCCACACCAGAGGCCACGCCACAGACACACAGGCAGAAGTCATGACTGATCCCCAGGCCTCACTGAAAACTCTCACCATCTATGGGCCTATGGAGCTGTTTCTTCATTTTACACTTGATGTTAGCAAGGTCTATTTCTAAATATACTCTTTAAGAGAAGGTGTATTTCAAACAAATATTCTGAGAATAAAAACATGAAGTCTATTAAACCTTAACTTTACCGGCAACGTTTTCTTCCTAAAGCTGAGCCGTGGATACACAGACGTTTATTATTAGTTACAGACTGAGAACATCTGGACATGTTTATTATAATTGTCATGATGGTACAATCTTCAATAATCAAAAAACAAGGCTCATGCACTATTATGCTCACCCGCACAGCTGTGCAAGCCAACTTGCAAGTAACAGAAGATTCATCCTTCAAAGTTTTCTGCAGCAGAGGAATGCAGTCCGCCAGAGAAAACGGATTTCCTGCACAGAAGAGCAAAAAGCAGCACCTTCATGTGACACAGAATGTGGGACTGCTGCCCTGAATGAGTGTCCTGAGAAACAGGCCGTTACCTGTCAGACTTCTGACGGCGCCCATCCAGTCTCCCACATGGAAGCGCGACCTGCTAAGGATGGCGCAGACCAGGGTCCCACAGAGAATGGCTGTGGCTCCTCGCACCTGCGGGTCGCCGTGATCGATGTAGTTCAGGACGTCTGAGATATACTGCTCCTCTGTGGGATAAATTGCCAGTCACTGTGTGAGGCCCAACTTCAACTTTCTTACTCAAAAGAAAAGCTGAGTTCTCAGAAAGGAAGAAAGGGCAAGGGGCGATCCAAATCCAGAGCAGACCTGACGATAATAAACACAAGTGGTAAAAGCATCGGGGGCTTAAGAACCTAGAGGCATCATGTGCCCAGTACCACGCACACAGCAGGTAATAACTCCAGGCTGTAAGCAATAAGCAAACTACAAGACTGCATCTCAAAAAACAAGATGAGAGAAACTCCAACCAGTCCACACTTAGCTAAAAGAAATTCAAAAGCCAAGTTTGCCCCCATGCCCAAAGAGAGAGAGGAAAAGAGGATAATTTCCCAAGTGCGCTGTCCTCACCACTTACTCCCTGAGAGAAGGTCCCAGAATGGACCTGCTGTTGCCTCAGCCGCTCTGCTCCCATGTGTCTGTGTGTGTGAACGTCTGGCCTGGTTCAAGTGACCCAAAGCCATTCTGATTATACACACTGTGTTTCTGGTATGAATCCAACGCATAGCAAACCGGCTCTTATGTCCTCGGAATTCTATTGTTTTGTTGTATGTGTTTCAACTAAATATCATGTGGACAGACTGTTACCATTTTTGTGTTTAATGGAGAGTTATAACACAGTTCAAGTATTACAGATTAACTCAAAAAATTTGCTCTAAAACAGCCAAGATGGTTTGAAACAGTTTTGAGGAAGTGATTAAACATGAGGAATAAGGTGCAAACTTTTAACATACCAGGGTACTCCGAGGTGTCCAGAGGTCCTTTATAAAGTTTGCTGAAGAAAGACTCGGGATGGAGGGCCACTGCGGCTCCCACACAGCTGAGCGCCAGTGCCTTTACACTGACCCGCACGTCCCTGTCTGGAACCAACACTGCAAAGAAACTGCCTGGGTCACCTTCAGCTTCAGAGCAGCGAACATTCCATTTCCAAATACACAATACCAGACCCCTCCCTCCTCTCACCAGTCAGTGAAGTCCGACGCCCACTCACCTGCCTGACGCGCTGGGCTGCAATAACCAGGCACCAAACTGGTCACCAAGTTGACCTCTGCAACCTAGTGATTTCCTTCAACTCTGCACCCGCCCTTCCGGACTTACCATTTCTTTCCCCAGTTAGCAAAAATGAAGCAGACAGAAGGCGGACACAATGGACAAGGGGAGCAGAATCGTCATCGGTAGACTGTCCTATGTCACCTTTGATTCGGCAAGGCTGGAACAGAGAAACTGACACTTGTTTGTCTTATAATCAGAGAACGAATACGTTCATTCATTCATCGAAGAGTTCCTGAGCAGCAATTACACTGGGGCTGGGGATACGGAAGCCTCTCTCAGCCCATGTACATGCCTGACCTCACAGACCATGGTCAGAGGCAGCTATAAAACAGGGTCATGTGGGCTGTGGCAGGGATGAGCTCAGCATGCACGCAGGGAGGGCACACAAGGCAGGAAGGTAGCTGAGCTCTAGCATTCAGGAGAGGATGCACAGGCAATTATAGCATGAACCATCATCTATAGGACAAGGGGAAGCTATTGAGGCAGAGGGAAGGGCCTGGGGAAAGCCCGGAGATGGGGGCACTGGGGGACCTGGAAGAAACCATGAGGGGGGCAGGCCTGGAGCTGGGGGACCTGGAAGGAACCACCAGGGGGCAGGCCTGGAGCTGGGGGACCTGGAAGGAACCACCAGGGGGCAGGCCTGGCATCAGAGGACCTGGAAAGAACCACCAGGGGGCAGACCTGGAGCTGGGGGACCTGGGAGGAACGACCAGGAATGCCACAATGAGCATCTAAGTGGGACTAAGTATGAAAAACTATTTCTTGCCCTCAAGGAATTTAAAATTAACTGGGAGGGAAGGAATTCCTCAAAGCCTTAAAAATAGAATAACCATGTGACCCAACCACTCTACATCGGAGTGTACAATCCAAGAATCAAAATCAGGATCTTGAAGAGGTATCTGTACACCTATGTGCACAATCACCAAAAGACAGAAGCAACTCAAGTGTCCATCAATGGATGAACAGAAAAACAAAATGTCTACATGTATAACAGACTGCTGTTCAGTCTTAAAAAGGAAGGAAATTCTGACACCTGCTATGCCATGAATGAACCTGGAAGAAATGCTTAGTGAGAAATGCCAGAAACAGGACAAATGCTGTCTGATTCTACTTACATGAGGTCCCTAGAGCAGTAAAGTTCAGAGACAGAAAGCAGAATGGAGGTGGTGAGGGGCTGGGGAAGAGGGGCAGGGAATTGTTTAATGGGGAGCATTTCTGTTTGGGAAAATGGGAAAGTCCCAGAGATGATGGTGGTGATGTGCTCAACAGTGTGACCATACCTAGTGCCACTAAAGTGGCAAATTTTATGTTATGTATATTTTATTTACCATAATAAACAAACAGACAAATCAATTCAGTGGAACCAAAATAAGAAATGCTGCAAGGCCATGCACGACCATCACATGAATGGCCCAGGAAGTAGATGAGGTCTACTTAGGAGAGGTCTGTCGGGGAGGGCTCAGAGAGAGGCAGAGCTCAGGGGTTCAAGGCCTGTGCCAGTGCCTGGAGAGGCAGGCAGACCAGTGGGCCAGGGGAAGGTCAGCATTTCAAGGCAACAGCTGAGCAAAAGCTCTGAAACGGGGAGCCAGAAGCCTGGCTGGCAGACAGATGGCACTGGAGTGACCGTAAGCACTCGGGAGCACAGAGGCTGTGCAGTCTCCTGCCGAAGCCTCTCACCTTGTTTTCTTGGTCCCCGGGCTCAGTGGCTTCATCTCTTGACACAAAGTGATCTATACTGCTGTCGGAGGGCTGCCTGCTGTGGCCCAAGCTTTTCAATATGTGTGTTTGCTGAAGGGCTTCAAAAACAGAGAAAGTGAGATGAAGTGCACGTCTCCCACTAAAGCACAAATAGACACTCACACACGTCAATGTGAGAGTACAGGAGTTAGGTCAAGAAAAGGGATGACTATACTCAATCAGCCTTCCTCATT
Organism: Lyroderma lyra; assembly: GCA_004026885.1. Classification (NCBI taxonomy): domain Eukaryota; kingdom Metazoa; phylum Chordata; class Mammalia; order Chiroptera; family Megadermatidae; genus Lyroderma; species Lyroderma lyra. Next base: position 172,172 of record PVJL010001230.1, on the reverse strand, counting down.
TGCTGTTTACAACTCAGAAAACAAAGCTACCAAGAGATTTCTTCCTGCAAGCTGAGATGAAATTTAGGTGTTGGGGCTGAAAATGAGCAGCACACAGGTTGTGGTCAACGTACCGCTGGAAGAACTCCTGAAAGCACCCGCGTCTTCACAGGGAAGAACACCGGCAGGGTCCTCGTCCTCATCCTGTGGCGACAGCTGCATCCCTGAACACTGGCTATCGGCACCATCTAACACCTAAATGGTTCAAGAGGGGCCATGACGGCTCTGAAGTGTCACCACCCAGGGACATGCCCGTGACACAGAAGGGCAAAGACAAAACCCGTAAGTAACACAGCCCACATCTTACACACTAACACAAAGGCCATTCCTCAAATGCAGGGAGATGCACGCGCAGAAGCTACTAAGAGCTTACTGAGCACACGCTACCAGTGCATTTTTTAAAATCTTTTTTTTTTTTTTTTTGGGGTAGTTCCCTGGCTGGGAATCGAACCCAGGCTGCAGAGTTGAGAGTGCTGAAGCCTAACCATTGCACCAACCAGTGCATTTTTTAAAAAGCTTTCATAACTCTAAGAATTTCAAAGCAATTCCAATCTGGAAATTTCTTTTTGATATTAAAAAATCCAAATAAAAGCTATTTTGTTTTCACAAGCAAATTTTACAGTAAATCAAAGATGAAGAAAATTCTTTTAGACAAAAACCTAACAATATAATAGGTTATCTCCTAAATTGCCAAGACTGAATCATTTAAGTTTTGGACACAGTATTTCAGACATGTAGCCATAAATGGGTTATAATTCTATACTGCAACATTTTTTCACATCCACTTAAAATCCCATATAATTTACCTGAAAAACTGAATGATGAACCTTCAATATACTAGTAAATTATTACTGAAATAAATTCTTTACCATTTTTCAAAAATCATTCTAAATCCTTCTAATTAGATTTTAAAAATCAAGCTTCATGATCAAACACACCCAAAAAAATAATTTCCTCTACTCTACATTCTCCAAATTAGTTTACAAAAACAAACAAACAAAATGTTAGAGAAGTTCCCCCATAATAGAAAAGAACATGTTTTTTAATGCATGACCACACCTCGGCAGGATCAAAAGCACTTTACGTGTATCACGGGCCTTAATCTTCGTAAATCATACCACGCCAGTGCTGTTACCATTCTTGTTTTATGGCTAAGAAGCCGAGGCAAGAAGAGGCATAATGCTCCAAGCCACAGAGCAGACCAGCAGGGCCCAAATTCTCATCCTGGGGGGCTCCCCGCAAGCCTAGCCCCTTTACCCCCACACTGAGCTCTGTCATGAGGAAATCCCCCATCCCCTTCGATTTGTTTCTTTTTCTCTATGGTATTTATATCAATCCATGTATTTACTTACTTGTTAACTATTAGCCAATTACCTGGCCCATCATCTGTTTTGTAAATAAAGTTTTATTGAAACACTGTCAAGCTCATTTGTTTATATACTATCTATAGCTGCTTTCACTCTACAAGAGCAAAGATGTGACAAAGGCTGCATGGCTCATAAAGTCAAAGGTATTGACTGATTCTCTGCCTACATAGAAAGAGGCTGATGACTCCCACACTAGAATATTCGTTTCAGGTGAGCAGCTGTGAATGCTATGCCCTGGACTTCATCTCCAGCCTATGGAATACTCCCTGGAAGGTAATAGGTGTTCAATACATTTGTTCAGCAGACAATTACTGACTGCATACCAGACATGGAAGTATCTCATCCCCTAGAAAGCATATGCCAATGCGGGAAGTACTGAGGGAGGGTGCACAGGCCTTACTCCCAGCCCTGCCACACACTCGGCACCTGCTCAGAACATCCCCATCGTTCCCCATCTGTAACAGAGGTATCCCGAAACCACCCGCTACGAAGAAGTGGGCGTAATCAACAACAGAAAAGACCCTGCGCAGACTTCAGATGCTCCCGAGCCGGGCTCACTTCCCAGCCTCTCCTCACTCCCCACTGCACTACTTACCCCGTCCTCTCCCAGGTCTTCTAGTTAACATTCCTGCCCACAACCCCACTTCTCTAACCCACACGACCATTAGACATCACACCGTGTGATGACTGCTCAAAGGGGACATGCAGTGCTTTAATCCCATGATCTGTAATTCAATGCTGCTGTATTCATCCAATTAAGAAACCAAACCAAACCAAACCATGGTCTTAACAAAATGTACTCAATAGTAGCAAAACACTTAGTGTGCAAATGAGGTGCTTCTTGTTCACTATTTTGGAGACCAGAGGGACTTCAATCCGTGCTCTGTAAGATGAGGTATGTTGTAAACATTTTTTAAAAAGTAAGAAAGTGTTAACATAAAGTACAGTATGAATGTTATTAATTATATTGCATTAAGCCCACAGATCTGTTAGTAATAGGCTTCTAAAATATTTTTCAAAATAATAATTTCACCTGTGCCCAACAAGGTCTTAAAGAATTTAAAATGCACTCAATTTTAGGAGCATCCATATCAACTAATTGGGGGCCTCCAAGTTCAACACCAATGACTGTCAGCCACTTCCTTCAGTGAAGGTGTCAGGCAGGGTCAAGCTCTCCGTACTGATTTGAGCTGGTGGGCTATGCACCATTACCAGTGGGTCAGACAGAAAGACAGGAATAAGCAGGAGGGTCCAGGCCTGGGCCTCTAGGGAAGACCCTCCGCAGAAACAGGGGCACCCCTTCCTACCACTTACAATCTCAGAACTGTCCGAAGGGGTCACGGCTGAGTCTGGACCTTCAGTGGTGGTCTGGGAGCTGTCACTGATGGGTGAGGAGGCCTGAGTTCCATCGTTCAGGTCCACGGCAGGGTCAGACGGGACGGCACTGATCTGGCTGGAGCTATGGCTCAAGATGTCCTCCTCGTCCACGTCAGTGGCAGTGCTTGTCAAGTCACAGCCGGTCAGGTCCACTGAGTCCGGTTGCAGGGTGTGCTGTGACCGGGGCTGCTCGGTGATGATGTCGTGACTCGTGGCATCAGCAGCTGAGCTGCCCGAGCCAGGAGTGGAGACCCCGGAAGAAGCAGCCAGCTCACCACCAATCTCACCCTTGACTGAGGCTGAAGACAAAGAAACAGTCATTCCTCAAAGGACTGGGAAAAATACTCAATAGGGATCCAATGTTTGCAAAATATTCTACAATTCACTATCACCCTTTTAAGTGCAAAAAACCCCCGAAATACAGTGAAAATATGAACTAGTGAACTAGTGTATTTCCAAAACCAGAGAACAGTGTGTCCTTCAATTACCCAAACTGCTTTCCACTGTGCTATTTACTTTCCTCTCACCAAGCTAATAAAATAAGGTTAGCAGCAGACAATTCCTAAGTGCTTTCAGTATTCCCAATGGCACTGCACTGCAAGCATGAGGGGTACCTGGGACATCACCTTGTTAAGCTCCCACGGAGCCGTGCCAGCCTTCCCTCAGAGCCTCACTACATACAGTTCACGGGTGGGTCGGTCAGGGGCACTGGCAGCCCTCACAAACGCCCCAGGTAGTACTCAAGAGACCGGGACACCACATTTTCCTTGTTTAGTTTATAAATTCCCACTAAAAACAAGGCTACATAAAAACCACTACACAAAGACCTCCCCCAAGCTGTTAGCAGCGGTCACGCCTGGAGGCCACTGGGTCATTGAGCACCTGAGCTTTATTTATAACACTGTGGACAGCTATCTTTTTGTTGATAACTCCATTTTTGTAATCAGATAAACCAACTTCTATTTTGCAAAATAAATGAATAAATAAATAATCACCACTGGGGTTATTCAGATTTTCCTTCCCAAGTACTTTAGCCTTATTTTCAGTTATCTAAAAATATTCTCTTGGACAGGATTACACAAGCCAAACCGTGCTCATTTAACCCCATTATCAGTATCCTAGTCAATACTCACCCTTTCTAAGGTGAATAAAGAACCTAATTAGACAAGTATCTGTAAATAAGCAGAAGGCTTCCAAGTTAAATTACCCACAGACCATTTTTAATTCCTCTTCCCCCTCCCAGCCCGTGCAGCTCATGACCCACTTTACCCGCCATCCCTACTCAGAGACTTCCAGGCTAAAGGAGTCTAACACTAAGACTGCCTACACCAAGGAAACCAGCCCATCTGTGATGCAAGACGACACATGGGTCTGAATGTAAACATCAAAGAGAAGTCCAAGTCATCCAGCATGAGCAGCTGGCTTCCCGCTGTCCAGGAGCAGGTCCACTGAGGGGCGAGCTGGGCAGAGGTGGGGCCAGCAGACAGGACAAAGGACACCACTGCCATTCCCTGAGAGCTACCTGCAAAGGCTGGGCTGCCCGCCTCCGACCTCGACTCAGCATCATCTTCCAAGGCTGCTGGTTCCCCGAAGAGCACTTTTCCTAGGAAATGACGCAGCAAGAGTCCAGTAAGCTCACCAGAAGGAGGGTCCTGCAAATCAAATCAATGCAGCCCAAGTGCAAAATCCTAAGCACACTGAATTCCCCCTCTTACACACTTTGTCACCACATTTAAGTATTTAAATACCCCCAGAGTGCAAACACAAAGAATGCAGAGATATAGAGTATTATTAAAAATCACTAAACCCTTGTGGGAAAAAGTTTAAAGCAATGATTCTCAAACTGTACCACAAAGTATTTTAATAATTAATAAACATTTATTGACTTAGATTATTGTTAATGATAAATAATTTATATTACTATTAGTTTTTAAAATGGTAAGTTATGGCCAGAACCAATTCTATTAACCCTTGGGACATTCATGTCCTATCTTCAATGGCACAAAAATTTACATATAAAACTTTTATGCCAAAAAAAAAAAAATCACTTTTATTTCATTATTTTTTAATTTGCTAGATTCCATGGTTGACAATCAGAACTAAAACACTGTATGGTCTGGGAGGATGCAATATTTCATCTTTTGCGAAGTTCTAAAAATACGTTTTAGTTTACGGTTTCCAAATATCTTAAGATAAAAAGTCTTAACATGATTTAACTGGACTCATTTAATCTTACAGTTACATTACATGTAAATATCATTAAAGGACACCAACAAAATGATTACTGGCAAATTCTTTCTGATTGCACTGCTCTTCAAAGACTAGGTCACATGTGTAACAACTTCCAAAAATCTACAGTGATGTGACATTAGACAAAAAAAGAAAAGGAAACCCAAATTTAGATGAAACTGATAGTGATTCAGCTTATCTGCTAAATAATTCTTCATTACAGAACAAGCACTTTACCCTGAAAAAGCAAATAAAAGACCACCCTGGGAGTGCAGCTGCTAATGATGCACTCTTTGTCATTGGAAATCAGCTGGTTTGCAGACCTGCTGAGTCGGGAAAGGGCCTGGTCACTGCCAGAGAAGGGACACCGGCCACAACCCCCAGTCCCATCTGATCCTAGTCAACAACTTTGCTTTTATCTCTTGGAGGCTACAACAAAGAAGTCTGAAAACCACAGCTCTAAATGAAAAACAAAAGAAAACACTGGAAAAATTTAAAAAGAGACAGAGGATATATCCTCCTGTTGAGGCAGAAGAAAACAAAACGACTCATCTCCACCATGTGACTTAGTCATCTTTTCATCATCCCTGGAAAGAGCAGCTAAGAAACAGACAGGGCAAGGATTGGAATAACTCAGTCACATGCCCGAAAATCTCCTCCAAGTTTAAGAATGGAGAAACTAACTTTTCTTAGACTCTCTTTCATACAATCTCAGTGTTCCAGCACAATCTCAAAGTTGATGAAGTATCCCACACTATGATGGCCCAAATACTGGTGCTTCTATTATAGGTTCTTCTAGGAAATGTTAGGCTAGAATATTATCCCTGTTAAGATCCCATTCAATATTGCAAATAACGTTAGGCATGAGGCTCTCAAATAAACACTCAACTAAAGAAAGACAGTATGTTGTATGTAAATTCTACCTCAACGAAGAAAGAATCAGTCTTTTAAAATTTTAAAACAAAAAAATGACAGCAATTACTTCCCATGGAAATCTAGACTGGAAAAGAAAATAACTGGTGTTGCAAAGTGACAATGTGTGCCAATACTATCAGATTATATCACAAGTACTCTGATCTAGTAAGAAAAAATTAATTCCATCAGAACACTCCGGCAGGTACAAAGCTAAATATGTGGTTGAAAATGATAACCAGGCCCAAATTAACTAAATAATTAACCAGACATTACTCCTGACTAATAAACGAAAATCACAGGGAAGAAAAGTTACCTTTATAAACCTAACACACATTGCCTACCGCAGCAGCAGACAAACCTCAGATCGCCTGCTTCTGTAAGTTTTACTGGGACACAGCCACACCCGGTGACTGGCTGAGTATTATCTACACGGGCTGCCCTCCTGCCACTGTACAGAGAGGAGTTGCAAAGGAGACAGTAAGGCCCACAGGGCTAACCCATGTACCACCTGGCCCTTTACAGAAAACGTCTGCTGACTCCTGACCTCGAACATTAGAAATTTATGACAAAGCTATTCTGATACACAAGCCATTTTTAAAAGCCGCCCGACTAGGCACGTTCAATTTCAGCAACATTTATACATACAATCACTCTGTTGAGAAGAGGTATAGCACAGCAGATTGCATTGCGGAAGTACAGAAAAATCAGTAAGATTCAAGACTCTGATTTCTGAAATAATCACCTTTTTGTTTTCTTGAAAGGACAGGGCTGCATGAAGAACCCCCTCCGGCTGTAAATCACAGAAAATGGCAGATGAAAGTAAGCTAGCAAGCTGATAAATTCCAGGAGGAATCAGAAAATCTTCAAAAAGCTTGATTCAACTTTAAAACTGGACAACATGTGAATATATACACACTGTAGTGCTTAAGCACCAGGCTGCAATACTTTCCATTTCAACACCATGGAAACTGCATTACCAATCAAACGTACACGTATTTTAGAGGGTAGAATGTGCTCCCATATATAATGCACACACACATTTTTGCCCCAAACTGTCAGGGGAGAAAAAAAAATCTTTTAATTTTTTAATTCAAATTTTTATTTGTATTTAGGTACTTGTTTTTTGTATTATAAAAAAAATTTAGCATTTATTTTTTAACATAACATGATACAAGAAATTTTATGTATAAAATTGTTATATATTAAAAAACCCCAATTATCGTATTTCAGGGTATTATTTTGCATATGGATATGGTTATTGATTTCCAGAGTTACATTTTTAACTCATAAGTGTAAATAAAATAATTAAAAACATTTATAGATACGTACTTAGTACTGCCCATATATAATGTGCATCCTTATTTTTCCCTCACAAATTTTGGCAAAAAAAAAGGGTACATTATACACAGCAAAATATGGTAGTTATGCCCTAAATCATCAGAACAGTTCAAATAAAGTACATTTAAAAAGCTAAATGAAAAGCATCAGAAATCTCAGATTATATGGTCAATTAGTAATCAAATAAAAAATTTCCATTAGAAATGCATATTTAAGCCATTATTTAGAGGCGTGCAACCCAGAGCGAAAGGGATTCTTCAGGACAAAGGACAGTGAACAGGCATAGTAACGTATTCAGGAAACATTCCTGTTAAAGGAAGCAGCAAGGAGACAAAATATCAAACCCTGTCTAGTCGGCGCGTGCTGTGCATAAGGGCCACGCGGCACGCCTGCCTGCCTTACTAAACCGACCACCCTCCGCAGGGCCTAGGCAAGGCCGTTGAGTGACAGCAGCCTCCTCGGTGCCGGGCTCCATTCCAGAGGCTGCGATTCAGGGCTCCTCAACTATTCCAGTGCCCAAGGGGTATCTTCACGTCAGACAGGGTCCTCTGCCCACAGGAAAGCTGTCAGAGTGCAGCAGCACAGGATGGGGGCAGGGCCCAGCGCTGAGAGCACAAAGAGTGCAGACCGGGCAGAATGAAGTGCCCGGAGTAGGAGCGGGAGGGGTTTCCAAGTCAGACAGGACAGCGAATAGGACCAGAGGGCAGAAAGGAACACTACAAGCCCTCTGAAGACTTCAGGATCCCATCTCTGGCAGTGACAGATGACAGGTCCTGGGAGTGCTTTACCCAGTGTGGAGGCAGCCGGGTCACAGAGCTGACCTCATCTTGTCACCCCACCTTTCTACACTTTAGTTCTTCTGCTTGTAGAATATGGATGATACCTGCACAAACTCTTGTCAGGAGCTGAGAGGTCCAGTGCTTGGCACAGTGCTGGACCACATTCAGCCCAGGTAACTACCACTCCTGCAGGGTCAAGTGTAGGAGCCGCCCTTCCTGCTCACTTACCTATAAGTTCCACGATGCTCCCGCTACGACTGCGGCAGCCAGGCCTCTCCCCGGTGGTGTGCAGCTGCACGAGGCCGCCGACTGTGGTCAGGGCCTGTAGGAGCTCTGGAGGCGGGGTCCTGAGGAGCTGCTGCAGGAGCTCTAGGGCGCCGGTCACAACATTGTGGTCCTGGTGCTGCGTGTAATGCAGGGTCAGCTCGTACACCTGGGACAGAGAACACAAGTGGGACTGGCATGCTTTTAAAAACATGTACCTAACAAAAAACAAAAAACAAAACAAAAAAAACAAACCACTAGGGAGTTCCCTGATAGTGTAGCGGCTTAGGGCTTCAGCGCTGGCGCTGTCAGTGCTGCGACCTGGGTTCGATTCCCAGTCAGGGAGCTACCCACATACCGCAAAAAAAAAACAAAAAACAAAAAACAAAACAATAAAAACATGTACCAGGTCTCACTTCCTCTGTTTTTGGCCGTTTTACGTTGGCAAAAATTGTGCCCTAATTTCTGCCCCTAAAAATTTTTGTCACTTCTACCACTATGATCATTAGCTTCCATGCTGCTTTCTCAGATCCCGTGGCTTTTCTCAATGGTATAGTAATGCCCTACAAACAAGAAGAGCACACCCACAAAAGCACACTGACTGAGCACCCCACCTTCCTAAACTGGTGACTAGTAAAGGGAGAGTGAAGCTCAGTGCCCACTGCTCAGTGCCTCTGACAAACTTAATAAGCAAGAGCCTCTGTCGTGAGTGCCATTGAGAAAGAAGTTCCAAACATTTTAAAGGCACATGCCAGATCTGACTGGTGCTCACAGACATAATGAATTTATTCTTTTTCCCTTAAATACAGAGCACCCAGTTAAATCGGAATTTCAGATATACAACAAATAATTTTGTAGTATGTCATATGTGATTTCAGGCACACTTACACCACAGAGTTATCCAGGATTTATCTGAAATTTGAATTTAACTGGCACGCTGTATTTTTTATTTCTGGACTTAGGCAGCCCAACCTTTAATATCATAAAAGTAATACATATATGCTTAAAAAAAGAGACACTTTTTTTTGGTATAAAATAAACAGTAAAAGTCTCAGTGGTAGCTACATTTAATCATTTATTTTTAGTTCTTCAGATGGGAATCCCTATAACTCTAGGTCACAGGTCTGCAAACTGCAGTGCAGGCAAACCTGGCCCACTCCTGTTTCTGCAGGACCACACCTGCATATTGTCTGTGGCACAGAAAAAGTCGCCACCCCTCCCAGAATGTGAGTCTACGCCCCGCTCTGTGAAGCTATCGACTGTGAACACATTTACCAGGGAAAACGAGGAGACCAGAATCCCACATCGCCTTCACCTCACTTGCCCCTCCCAAATTCTGTCAGCAAGGCATTACTTTCATGGTTATCAGGGCTGACATTTACACGCAACTGAAATTGCATGTGCTTTGCCTAGAGGCTGAGTCTAAAACTCAATAAAAATACGGTAAGTGTACACACACTCAACTGAGTGGGAGCTCAACCGAAGTTTACAGGTGAACACATTCCACGTGCCCTGGTTTTAGAGACAGTTAACAGCGTCTGTATGCCTGGCAGGGGTCTGTAGGCTTTATGTAACACGCTAGCCCTACAAGAGATTACCCCCATTTCACTCTGATGTGACTGCAACACAGAGTTCATAGAGCCAGGGGCCATGATCGAGGATCTGAACCACAGTCTTATCTCTGGATTCTGCCACTTCCCTTCCAAATGACTGCCTCTCTGGATGGTACGAGAGCCAACCAGGACTCCTACCTGGACCAGCTGCTCTGCCGAGAAAGAGACTTCCAATTCCTTCCGTGTCACCCCAAAGCTGCCTTTCAGGCTTGTGTCTTTGACCTGTTGCTGCAGCAAGGGCACCAAGTATCTCAGTGTGAGCAGCACCCCGAGAATCAGGAGGGTAGGGTGTTCCTCCTCCACAGGAACCAGCAGACCTAAAAGGCAGCCACAAGATTTCTTAACACCTGATTCACTGCTTGGAGACTCATGGCTTCACGTGTTAAAAAGCAGAGATCCTCAGCAGAATCCTATCATGAGGCTGACAGTGTAAAATAACAAAGGCACAAAACATCACTGTGAAAAATTATGAGTATGTCACAATGAGGCCAAACCCCAGGGGGGCGCTTTAAAACGTGACCTTCCATCCTCCACTTAGCAAGGCCTCTACGTTGAATCTTGCTGCATTTGAAAGGCAAGTGGTTCTTTTACATCCAATGTCTACACACCCCCGTCCGCATTTGCTGATGCTGATTTCCACAATCACCCGAGTACAGCAGACATGTCGGCAGAGCTACGGCGTGCAGAGGTCAGCTTCCAACCTCGGGGACTCACGTCACTCAGAGCTACCGCGTCCAGCGATGGCTGCATGAAGGCCAGGCCCTGGAAGGCCTTGGGGAGGCACACTGGTCCCTACCCTCCACCCAGCTGGCTGTCCTTGGGCACTGAGGGGAAGCAGCTTTCCCCGCATGGGCTCACATTTTTACCAGCCAGCCAGTGCCCGGGACCTAGCGTGGAAGCCAAGGGCGGCCTAGCTCTAAACAAAGGTCTGTCTGTCCAGATAAAAGCTGGAGACTGCCACATGCAGAGAAGTCCCCAGTATGCCCACCTCTTACCTAAGAGCACATTCAGGAGCCAGTTGTAGAAGTACTGTGTTCTCCTGGAGTGCTGGCAGACGCTGACTGCAGAGCTGGCCGCCGTCCGCCGAATGGTTGGGGACCCTGACTTCAGGTTTGCTATGAAAGCCTTTAATAGGACCTGTAGGAGCCAAACCCCAACAGGCAGGAGAGGAAGTCATCATGTATTTCATGTAAGTTAACTTGCCCCAAATCCTTGCAGAGCATAATATCAACAATCTGAGGCCGTCCTAAACTGAACAGAAGCACCCCAATTTGGGGTGTTCCAGAGCAGTCTGTGAACACATAGTCTATTTAGTGCCTTATAAACTGCAAGTCGGGACCTGCTGGCGCCTACATCCTCCATGCGAGGGTAGATGCCTTAGCTCTGGAAATCTGTACCCACAGTATTTGGGGACAGGATTAGTAAATGACACTGTGTAAAATAAATTCAGTTAAAAAAAAATCAACAAAGCATGAAGTCAAGGAGAGGAGCACGCTAGCCAATCACAGCAGCATCCTGGCCTAAGAGATGGCTTGTAAACATGCTGAGGTCGCTAAGAGACAACCTAACATCTGGAGGACATGCAACTGAACGGAATGGTGACAGCATACTCCTCCCACTGTTTTCCTAAGAAGAAGAGACCAAGACTTGGTACTGGACCTCCAAGAGAGCCCGAGGAGGGGGTCCTAAGATTCTGACCAAGGCCATTTAGGCCTTAACAGACACAGCCACACCATGGAAAGGGCTGACCATCCAGCTGCCTGTTTGGTGGCATGTAACTCCAGAATGTACACTCCCACTGTTCCACGTAAGCTCTGAGCAGCAGTCTGTTGCAGTTGCTGCTCCAAGGCCCAGAACAAACAAGAAGTCGAGTGGCCCCTGACAGCTGCCAAGCATCTGAGCACACAGAGCGCTCTCTCCTGCCTGCAGTCCTGGGACAGTCACCTCTCCTCAGCCAGGTTAAGGAGCCCATCTGGTACACTGAAAGCCAGTCTGCTCCGCAAGAGCGCCTTCTGAATTTGTGTGGATAAACAGCACCCTGTTCCACTCTTCACCCACGATGAGAAAGCAGAAGTAGAAAGAAGCTCTCAGCGTGCCTCAAGCAACCCAAAAGATTCTAATCCAAATCACAGAGCGCAACAGAACTCAGGGAGGGCTCTCATATGATCACCCGTCCAAATTTCTATTGCCCCACTGGACTCGTGCACGTGCCTGTGACTTGTGCTAACAATCATACCTTAATTTCATTGTCGTTTGCAAAATTGCCAAAAGAAGCCATAATTTTGGGGACAGCTGCAGCCAAGGTCTCCTGAACAGACTCCTCAGGTCTCTTGCTTGTTCGGGTCAAACAAGGCAAGAGGTTTACCAAGTAAGGCCTGCAATGAGAGGAGAGAAGATCATGCCACCGGGTCTGCTTGAACCGGAAACACAAGTGATGAGTTCACAGGCTGTTGGAAAAAAGCCAGCTTTTATTCCAAACAGTCCTCAGTGGAAAGTGGGCAGCTTCAGCTAAAAAAGCACAGGAGGACTAAGTGCAAATGAAATTCAAATGTTGGGGGATACTCATCCTTCATTTCTCCTATTACCAGAGGACATTCATAAGCTTGTTTTAAAAATTATTTGCAAAATAACCCATGGACATAATCAATAATTTAATGTTATTTGGGGATGAGGGAGATAGGATGGGGAGAAAGAAGAGGGGGTGGGAGAGGAGGGAGGGGAAGTTAGATATAGGGTGATGGAAAGAGAAGTCACAATAGGTAGGGAAATTATTATACAACAAGTTGACAATGCACTGTGGAATTGTATGCCTGAAACCTATGTAATTCTTGCTAAAGATGTCACCCCAAAAAGTCTATCAATAAAAATGAATTTTAAAAAACTTATTTGCAGTAAATTACAATAGTTATTAAAATACTCATATTTTAAATTAGAAAATAATACATAAGAAAACACCATTAAAAAATAAATATTAAGAACTAAAAATAAAGCTTTCTTGGAAAAGAAACATTACAAAAAGTGTTTTAAGTATTCAAACCACAAAAGCTTAAGTCTTCTTTCTAGAGAGAAAAACAGACGGGTCGGGGCTGAGAGGGGGCTGAGAAGGCAGTCAGGCACATCTGGGGACGCGCAGGCGCCCTCAGGTGGCCAAGAAGGCACCAAGCAGGTTCATACTGGGACTAGACTAGTGAGGCCAGGCAGGCCAGCCTTCCTAAGGAGAACTTTTGGGCCCAGACCAGAGGAAAAAGAAACAGCCACCAAGAGGAGGAGAATCCTGACTTTCAGAAGTCACATCAGGCCAATGAGCCCACAGGGAGTATCTGAGATGACCAGGCCATCCGGGGCAGGATCTCCCTGGGTCTTGGTTAAGAGGTCTGGATTTTAATCAATGTCACCCCAGTAAGTCTAACAATAGAAATATTTTTATATTAAAAACAAATTAATTAATTAAATTAAAAAAAAATAGGTGTGGATTTTATGTTAACAGCCCTGAGAAATGAGTAAGGCGTTCAAGTAAGGGAATGACCTGTCCGAATCGTAGTTTTTAAGGTCATTCTGGTTGCTCCGTGGAGAACTTGGGATGTGTTACTACTTTAGAAATACAACAAATTTTCCAAAATAAGGATAGTAAAAAGCGAAACCCTGTATAAAAAGAATTTCCTTAGTGATTGTATTTCTACAGCCACATGAATTCTTACTAAACTCAATGGAATAAGTCACTGCTTCATAGTAATAGCGAGGGTTCGGGCCACACCACCAGCTCCTCAGCAACAGGGCCGAAGTTCTGTGGACATCACGTTTTACAGTTAAGGAGAGGAGGAAGAAGTTGAAAACGGGTGGTCCTTCTTTTCCTTTTCAATCCATTAAGGTAGTCAAAACTTGGGAGTTCCCTGATGGTGTAGTGGCTTAAGGCTTCGGCGCTGGCGCTGTCAGCGCTGCGGCCTGGGTTCGATTCCCAGTCAGGGAGCTACCCACATACCAAAAGGCAAAAAAAAAAAAAAAAAAAAAAAAGGTAGTCAAAACTTTATTCCCAGCTTAACGTTTACATTTTTAACCCAGAGAATAGACAAGGGCATATATTTCCATAATCTTTATGGTAAACAGTAATGAAGCTGGGATTCAACCATTTGACAAGTATCTTTCTAGCAACCACCACATGCAGAGTCACCAGTGTGGGCCACAGGGCAGACAGGGAAGACCCCGCTGTATGAGGCGGACATCTCCTGTGTCCTCTGGAAGAGCGTGGTGTAGAAAATGATCACGCACACTGATAAAGTGTGCGAGAGTATTTCTGAGAGCACTGAGCGCTACGAAGGAAAAAAACACAGGACAAAATCGACTGTAATTTGGAGGGGCAGAGGTAGGTGACTTGGGACAGCATGATCAGGAAAGACCTCTGAAGAAGTGCTGTTTGAGCTGGGATGTACAGAGTCCCTAGGAGCGGCCCCCACCAATCACCGGCGTCATCCCGAGCATACAACATACCTGCATTTCTGAGGCCGGACCAGGTGGGCCAGCTCGGCAAACCTCCACAGGGCAGCACGCAGGCTCCGAGGAGCACCGTTCTGAGTGAATTTAACAAGCAATGTGTTACATTTAAGTCAGGGACCCTAGTCACCAAGAGGACTTCATATAAACATAAGCATTTTTTTCATTGTTAATTTCCACTTTTAGACAAAAGGCCATTTACCACATGTTGCTGTGTGTAACACGCACTTTTTTGCCCAAATTTGTGAGGGAAAAAATATGGATGCACATTATACATGGTAGTACTAATTCCATATCTATATAAATGGTTTTTATTCTTTTATTTATGCTTATGAGTTAAAAGTGTAACTCTGGAAATCAAAAACTATATCCATATGCAAAATAACCTGGAATATAATAACTGTTTTTTATATTTAAAAAATTTATACATAAAATTTCTTGGATTTTGTATCTGTACTTGTGTTTTATAATTATTTGTTACATAAAATTTCTTGTACTATAATGTTAAAAAAATGCTGAAATTCCTTTATAATATAAAAAACAAGTACCTAAATATAAACAAATAAAAATTTAAATTAAAAAATTAAAACAAAAGATTTTTTTCCCTGTTTGAGCCCAAAATGTGGGTGTGCATTATACCTAGGAGTGCCATTATACCTGGTAAAGTTTAACTACTTTAAAATTTTGAAGGTCTAATGGGCTTGGTTATAAAGATATAAAAAATAAATTATCATTTTAAATTCCCATCTCATCTAATAAATAATGAGCTTCTGAAGAAAGCAAAACAATAAAGCCTATTTACCAAACTGCTCTTCCTTCTAATATTTTTACTTACTAAATATGAGATAAAATTTCACATACACTGCTCAATATAGTAAAAGTACCCTTTTTTTCAATAATGGAAAATAAGGCCTACCTTTTTAATTTCCTTATAGAGTTCCAACTGCAACCTTGGAAGATTAGAATCCATCAAAGCCTGCAACAAAATACAAGAGACCTGGTCATGGAAGACAGTCCTAAAGAAAGCTCAAAGTCTACTTCAATTTCAATCTTGGGGCAAAGTAGAATTGAATAGCAACTAAACTAAGAACTATTCATTAAGAAAAAAAGCATATGTGTGCAAGAAGTTATTGGGGACACTAGACATAGGTCATTTACCTGAATAAAAAATGAAAGGGAAAGAATTTATAACTTCCTTACAATCAAATACTATGTAATACCAAAATAAATGGTAGATGGTTCAAATTCATTCTAAAGAGCCTCTTATATGAAGTCCTTAACAGTCAATGACTGAAGAAAACCCTAAAAGGTTTCTCTCCTCACTGAAGTGCATTGTGTTGGGAGACGGAATGTGAGTAAGGCCCAGACGTTGCCTATGATCAGAGCCCTGGCTCAGCCAGGCAGAACCCACGTCCCCTATGAAGGTCTGGTTCTTCCAGATGCCCACACGTTCCCAGCCCCGTGGCCTCAGTGATGCCGGAACCCACAGCCAGCTAAGAGCCTCGCACTGCCAGGGCGGCCACCCTAGCTGAGACCCCATCACTCTTCTCTGCACCCCGCAGCCGCCCTCACAGATTCTGAGCACAGAGCCTTTCTCCACCCCAGGGCAGGCTTCCACCGTCACCAGGTTTCTCTCCCTAAATAATAAGCACTCCTCTGGCCAGCCAACAATCTTGAGAGCTGCTCATTCTCCACCAAATAAAGTACAAACACCCTGGGCTGACACTCAAGGCCTCCCCTTCTTCACACCACACGTGGGGCTGCCCTCCTGTGAGCCTGCAGAGGCTTTGTGGGGTCCCCTAGAGGCCAGATGCTGAATGGTTAAGAAGGTCCTAAATCTCCTGGCTTACCTACTAGCCATTGCCTCCAGGAAGCCTCCTCTACCTCCCAGGGCCTTGCTGTTTCTCTGGGCTCTCCCCAAACAAAAGGTGGTACCCGTCATGACATTTTCCCCATCAGCACCCACGCTAACCCACGCACAATGCAGGGGCAGCAAGCACGCTTGGTGGACCACCAAGCGCCTCCATACCACGCACCACGTGAAATACATGTGGACATCCTAAGGGACTTCACTACTCAAAACAAAAGGACGCGCTAACCTACTACGAGCACAGCTCGGAGAACCATCCGCGGGGCTCTTACTTTTATGACTTTGTTGAGGCATTCATCAGCTACCATCCTGACATCTGACTCTGCGTCATCACTGCACAGCAGAAAAAGTTCCATAGCAATGCCCAGAAGTTTCTGAAATTCTGGAGAATTTCTAAGTGAAAAAAGAAGAGAGACTGTCACAGCCAAGAAGACATGACGGTGAAATGCAGTGAGGTGTCCAGTATCCTGGACAGTAAACAATGTATCAATTATTCATTACTTGTGAAAAGTGCACCACAGTAACGTAAGATGCGAATAACCGACGTAACTGGAGGTGAGGTATACGGAAACTCTATGCTGTCTTCAGAATTTTTCTGTAAATTTAAAACTACTCTGTAATTTTAAAGTTTATATATATATATATATATATATATATATATAGATATATATATAGATATGTTTATATGTTTATATATAGATATGTTTATATATATATATATATTTTTTAATGACTAAGTTTTTTTTTTTAATTTATTTATATTTATTTATTTTGGTATGTGGGTAGTTCTCTGGCTGGGAATTGAACCCAGGCTGCAGCGTTAACAGCGCCGAAGCCTTAGCCACTACACCACCAGGGAACTCCCTTAAAGTTCATATTTTATTTTTATTTTTTTAAATTATTAATTTTTATTGCCCACAATATCCTCTATTCATTGTTATTCAATGGTTTAATTGTGGTGGGGATTTTTTTTGTTTTTTTTTTTTTTTTTTGCTTTTCGGTATGTGGGTAGCTCCCTGACTGGGAATCGAACCCAGGCCGCAGCGTTGACAGCGCCAACGCCGAAGCCTTAAGCCACTACACCATCAGGGAACTCCCTCATATTTTTAAAAGAGGTTGTACTTTTAACTAAAAACTCTTAAGAAGACACTGCTTTTTGTGTAATTTAACTCAATTTTAAAAAAAGACACTGCTTCAGAAATTTAGATCCCAGATGCTGTGTGCTCCTGGCCAACAGGTGACTCTTTCTTAGCACACCCTTGGAACCCTGAACATGGTGCATGAGTAAAACTCCCACTCCTAAGCATGGTTAGGTTGTGTTTCTGTTGCTCCATCACAGTCTCACAAAAAGTGGCATCTGTGCAGGTCCTTCTGGAGGTGTCTCAGAAGGCACTGTTGTCACAGAAGAGGACAAACCCACGCGTTACTGTACTTTTAAGTTTCATTCCATCGATTACTAGTATATTTGAACTTTTTTTTTTTAATAGAAAGCACAAAGTGTTAGTTACTATGTTTCCTGGTGCGGACATATTTCTTCTTTCCTGAACTACCCATTCGTGATCTTTGCCGATTTCTCTATTAGATGATAGTCTTTTTCTTAACCCTCTCAGACCGCCGTACCGATTTCTTGGTCATTTCCGAACCTGCCGCTATACCGCGGTACCTAACTTTCGGTACTTGGCCTCGTACATGAAAAAAAAAATGACTCCGAGTTCCATCTTATTCTAACCCCTTGTTTGCATGTAACTAACATTTTTCTATATCATGTTGGTTTTTTCTCTTTAATGCTCAGGAGCCCAGTTATAGGGGATAGTTAGGTTCAGGGCCTCAGGTCTGCTAGGGTTAATGATTTATAATTGCTCTTTATAGAGGCTATTAAACCTTTGATATATACTGTCAATACTTTCTCCAAGTTGAGTTTATTTTTGAGTTTAAGGTGGATTTTGACATACTGAACTGTAGTCCATACTCAAAATAATTTTTTCCTTTACTTGCTAGCCTTCCTCAGCCTAAGATTATAGGTTCTTTTTGTAGTAATTTTTCATTTTTCTACATTTAAATAACTAACCTGACATTTATATTTGCAGTATGAGGTAGAGACACAATTCTCCCTTAACTAGTCAGTTGGCTCAATAAGCCCTCATTTCCCTACTAATACAAAATGTTATCTTTACCATAAATTCACACACAAGGACACATACACTTCCCTAACTTTCTATTCTGTCCCTTCTTTAATGTCTAACAGCTATTTTAATGTCACGTACAGGTCTCACCATATTATCGATGGTTTCAGATTTTCTTTGCAACATTTATATATTTATTCTTGCAGATAAATAAGTTAAAAAATACTTCTACTAGAATTCTGATCAAAATCATTTTAAATTTATGAAGTAAAGGAAATTTAACTTTTGATTAAAAAAGAAATCTTCCCACCTAGAAAGGAAAGTGGTCTTCTACAACTTTCAGAAAGGTAAATAGTAGTTTTTATGTAGTTTCTGCATATTTCTCATCAATTTCTTGAAATTCCTTGACTGGATGAGACTAATAAACCTCCTCTCTGGGTCCATAACCCATAAACTATCCTATTATATTAACATACTCCTCTGTAAAATAAGAAATATAATGACTATCAGCATTACCCCATATGAACAGAATACTACTACTATTAACACTTCTATTTTGATTTAGATGGCAAACTGAACCACAGATCAATCCTACGGTATCTCAGTGTACTTTACTAATACGTGAATCTAAGCCAACATTCCATCAATTGCATCAAGAATTATCAAGAAACAAAAAGCCCAAAGCACCCAGGTTGGAAGAGACCTTGTTTTCTGGGTCCATCAGCTCTCTAAGGAAAATGCTATTCCTTGAGAGCTGGATGGGGGGCGTCAGATGAACAAAGCGGTGCTACCGCAATGGGGGCATCGAGTGTCGTCAGGTATTTAGTCATTTCACACAAAAGTAATGACAAGTTACGGGACGATGCACAGCATGACGGGATGCTGATGAACACAGCTGTGCAGTATGGTACAGTGTTTCACACACACATGTCACTGGCTCCCAAAAGGACCCTGCAAGTGTGTATCTCCACTGCACAAATGAGGCAACAGAGGCTCCAAGAAGTTAAACTTATCTAAAATCACCCAGCTTATAAGGAGCAGAGATTAAGTCTCCTCCCCTCTTTTCATGCTAGTATCCCTTTCTACAGTAGCATGCTAACAAAGAACATTTATATTTTTATTTTTAGCACATGTTCTCATCTGTTATTAATTTTCTTCCCACAAGATTTCTGTAAATCAGACAGAAACAGAAATCATCATATTTCACAAACTGTGGAATGAGTTCAACTAAAATGAAATATTACATGTGAAATCACTTAGAAAGTATGAACTACAAATGCAAGGTGCCATTAAAAATAAGTGAATCACCAAGCTTCTGGTAGTACTGAAACCAAGATTATCACTCTCAGAGTTTTTCCTAGTTGATTATAAAGAGCTCCTTCCAGCTTCCAACAAGAGAGTGACATCAATTATTTCTGGGAAAGAAGAGCAAGGAGGTAAGTATTTCACACATGCCCATATAGAAAATTCAGAGAATTCTGAAATCACAGGCACATCTGTCTCCCACTCAGCCATTAGAAACAGGCCTAACATACGTCCTATCCACAGCTACCAGGGACAATGGTCAAAAGTCCATGATCAAAAGACAGTCAAAAGCAAAGAAAATGAGGAGTTCCCTGATGGTGTAGTGGCTTAAGGCTTCAGCGTTGGCGCTGTCAGCGCTGCAGCCTGGGTTCAATTCCCGGTCGGGGTGCTACCCACATACCAAAAAGCAAAAAAAATAAAAAATAAAAAATAATTTTAAAAAAGCAAAGAAAATGAGGAGAATTAGCAAACAAACTACAAAGGAAGGTGCCACCCTACCCCGGAAGTAAGGCAGAGCGAGGGAGCAGACCTCCAGTCAGGTAGGTGCCCACGGCCCCACGCATCACCCAAGCCCACCATGAGCAGGCAAGCAGCCACTGCAGGGAGCCGTCACCCCTATGGGGCAAACCAACAGCAGCACGGTGCCAAAGAAAAGAGAGTACAAGATACAATAACTAGACAGGCTCAGGTGTTCCAACTACTGAAATAATTTAAAATTATCAAACAAAAGATGATTTTTAAATGATTACAGTTATCAAGAGTCTCAATGAAACATAAACATGCTGTTCAAATAGCTTAACGGTTATAACTGGTTTCTGTAAGATTACAAAAAGAAAACGCTGCTCATTATAGTGTGTAATTATAGTGTCTGGATAGCCAGAAGTATGGGGAAAGAATCTTTTAAAGGTTTTAAGACAACTGGGTAGATGAAGACTATTCTAGCTTATGAAGAATGAAAATATATAAAGTTTTTAGTTTTTACTAGAAAGTTCAACATGTAATTACCTGAGAGACTGAGCCACTATGTTTTCACATATTGTCAGACAATGATTCACACGGTCTTTCTTGGTGGCTGACAGCTCTTTCTTTCTAAAAGAAAAAAAAAAAAAAGAAGGAAATGAACATGTGTTGAATTATCCACTCCATTTATTTTCACACATCATGAATGCATTCCATAAGCACTGCATGACCACTAGGAATAAACCACATACTCTGGGCTGGGGGGCGGCGTGGGGTCAGGACAGAGAGATATAGATGAGCTCAAGGCAGGGCCTCCTCAACTGCACAGCTCCACGGCAAAGTCAGGTGATGCTATTAGTACACCTAACCTTTCCTGTTTGAGAGAAGAGAAAGTGCGGTGCAAATAGTGACTCGAACAAGATCACACCAGTGGAGGGGGATGCAATTCAAGGAAATACAATACCTGCTCTGTAAACCTAGCTGCCTCCACTTCTCAAAATCACACTGTTTACTGA
The DNA here is from genome assembly GCA_004026885.1 of Lyroderma lyra. NCBI lineage: Eukaryota > Metazoa > Chordata > Mammalia > Chiroptera > Megadermatidae > Lyroderma > Lyroderma lyra. The sequence goes on along the minus strand of PVJL010001230.1, from coordinate 150,990 downwards.
CTGCAGGCAGTACACCACACAGGCCTCATGCTGTCTATTAGGTATAAAATAAGAGACAACGGCTAATCACTTCTGTATCACCAAACAGCTAGAAATAAGCTCCTGCGCAGAGCCTTCCTCAAAGGCTTTCTATTAAGACTTCTCAGCCAGAAAAAGATGAACACCCAGGTCACAAAGATCAGATTAAAGGTGCTTGCTTGCCACCTAAACCTACGACCTCAGATGTTTTCAAGGTACAGGGATGATCCAAAAAGGACGCCAAAAGCTAAAGCAGGCTCAAGAACTACATCCAAAAAATTATTTGAGTGTCGTTACTAGTACATGATATAATACCAACCAGAGACAACTAAACCAAGATGACTACTAGGTTTTTGAGGGAATTCTATCACCAAAGGAAAAAAAAATTCTGAACCTATAAACACCTGTGACTATTTAATCCCTAATGCAACCCTCAGGATCCAAAATGTGCACCCCAAGAAACAGGCTGTGCAAATCCAATGGAGCCAAGTCCTCCAAAAGGCACTGAGGGTGTGGTCAGGGAAGAACAGGGCCAAGGGAGAACCTCCACAACCGGAAGATGGGAGTCAAAACGAAGGACTTGAGTACAGGAAAGAACCAGGGCCCGAATGAGAAGCCCAGCCCACAGCCAGCGGAGAAGAGCTTCCCCGCAGCCTCCAGCTGTAGTCCATCACTGCGCAGACCGGTCTCCCTCCGGAATGGGACTCACACCGCAGCATGCTAGTCATCCAGCAAAACGCCCTTCTCCCTTCTCAGACAGTACCTCCTGCCTGGCTCTCCTGCAGCTAGGGAGAAACACATGACTTCGTTTCCAGAGGCCACAGGAATAGGAGTGGCACACGGAGCGCCTGCCTTCCGGGCTTGCCCCCAACAGTCAGTTGTTGACTATACAGATGAAGACATCAATGGGAGTTCCCTGATGGTGTAGTGGTTTGGGGCTTCGGCGCTGGCGCTGTCGGCGCTGCGGCCTGGGTTCGTTTCCCAGCCAGGGAGCTGCCCACATACCAAAAAGCAAAAAAAAAAAAAAAAAAAGACATCAAGACGACTGCGGAGCAATAGGATGGAAGAAGCCTGGGTCCTGAAGTGATCACAAGCAGCACAGACCCCCGCTTTGCACCTCGAAAGTGCTACGATGGAAACAACCCAAATGTCCTTCACCGGGGAGGGTGGAGACACAAATTGCCACAGCCAGACAGAATACCTGCTTGGCAGAAAGAAGGGACAAACTGCCAACACAAACAAGGGTGAATTTCAACTTATCAGGTTCAAGACCACACAATGTGCACACTGGATGAGTCCATTTATATGACATTCTGGAAGAGACCAAACTCCAGGAACAAACAATCATCAGTAATGCCGGGGGAGGGAGTGACAGCAAAGAGGCACAGGGAAGTTTCGAGGGTGACAGAACTGTTCTAAATCAGTAGTACACAGCTTTATGCATTTGTCAAAATTCACAGAACTGTACACTAGAAGGGTACATTTCACTATATGTAAATTATACCCCATTTTAAAAAAGAAAGAAGAACGTTCTATGAGATTAAAGTGATCTCTCCTTTAAACCACCATACCGAAGTCTCTGTCGCAGCAGCTTAGAGTTCACCTAGTTTAAGAGAGCATGAAAACTAAAGGACATTGACAAAATGAAGCATTTTAGGAAGCAAACTAACTCACCTGCCAGTACCATCTGGTTTCCAAAGTGAAAATCTGCCCCAGGACTTAAGTGAGCTCAATTCACACAGCCAGTCTCCTGGCTGTATCAGAAGTGGCCCTCAGCGTGGCAGTTTCTTACGCTGGGTCTAAAACAACTTGCACCAGCTCTCAAGGTCCGCTGCCTTCTGTCATTAAGATCTACTTGTGCTGTTGTTCCCAAATGCCAGAACTTGAACAAGTTTATCAAACCATGACTGTCAAAGACAGAATATGGTGCAAACTTCCAAATCCTGTTTACCAAGGCCCATTACAATTTGGCCTCAGGCTACTTTCCAACCTCCTCCGTCCTAGGTCAATATTCCCGAACCTTCAGAGAATGCTGGTTGCCCAAAGAAACTCACTTGTTTTGGTTAGGCATCTTCAAACTCATTTCTTATACATTCTATGGTTCCTGTTTGAAATACCTCCTTCCTATCTTATTTTGTCCCATAAGCAAACTTGGAAGTTTAAGAAAATCACAACTGTGTTGTTCCCCCATGGAATTTAAACAGACTGATGAACTGACATGTCAAGTTGACTTGTTCTACATGAAAAGTAAGTGTGGAAATTAACATGAAAAAAAACAGAACTGCCTTTCTCTGGGCAGGAAATGACTGGATGAACAGGATCAGAACAGTCCTGACTCTTCGAACGTTTTCGGAAAAGCAGTCATTTTAACTTCACCTGCAAAATAAAAACAAACCTCTCTCAGCCCCCTCTAATTAACTGTGTAATGAAGCAATCTGCACATAGACACACATCTGACTCTGCGGCATACTACAGTCCCATTACAACACCTATCAAAGAATTAAATCTAAGTAGGAATCCAAGCCCTCACAACTAAAATCTTATTTTTAGAATTATGTTAAGACAGCCCAAGGAATTGGAAATAACTGTTCATCTTGCACCTGTCTTGCTATTCAGACCCACAAGTACTCTCACATCCACCTTCAAGTTGGTGCCTACACAACAAGGACTGAGGTTCAGAGGCCGCATCGCCTGCAGGTGAGACCCAGGTCTCCTGACTCCTCATCAGCTGTTCTTTGCCTTTCGCCAATTGCTATAATAATGGGAGAATGTTCCTAGAAAATTAGAACTCCTGCAGAAAGATTTTTATAAGGAATGGGACACCAAGTCATTTTGGAATTATGTTTCATACATAATTTTAAAAATAACAGTGCTGTTTGATTCCATTCATAAGAAATTTCCAGAACAGGCAAATCCATAGAGACAGAAATAGATGAGTGGTTGCCAGGGGTTGGGGGAGGGAATTGGGGAGGGGCTTGCTTTTTGGGGTAATGACATGTTCCAGAAATCAGATAGTGGTGATGGTTGCAGAACCCTGTGAATATACCAAAAACCACTAAATTGTATACTTTGAAATAGTAAACTTTATAATACATGAATCATAATCTCAATTGAAAAAAAATAAAAAACCCGTCTGCAAATCCTGTCAGCTTTCTCCAAAGAGATCCAGAATCTGACCACTTCTCCCACCGGCATGCTCCCTGTCCACCAGGATAGCCCTTTCTTTAACTGAAGTTTTTACTGAGGTAACTGTAGATCCACATGCAATTGTAAGAAATAATAGAGCCCCCCAGTATACACTTTACCCAGTTTCCCACAATTGCAACATTTTGCAAAACTATGGTAATGACGCTGATACAATTCCACTGATCTCAGATTTCCAGTTTTACTTTTACTTGTTCGTGTGTGTTATTAGTTCCCGACAATCTTACCGGATGTGCAAGTTTGTGTATCCACCACCAGTCGAGACACAACATTTCCAACACCACATGGAGCCCTGGAGATGCCCTTTTAGAACCACACCCACCAATGGCCCTAACCCTGGCAACCACTCATCTAGCCTCCATTCCTAAAACTGTCACATCAAAAACATTATATAAATAGGATCACACAATGTGTAACCTTTTAGGACTGGGCTGTTTTCTGTAGCATAATTTCCTCAAGATTCACCTAAGTTGTTGCATGTATCAGGAGTTCACTCCTTATTGCTAAGTAGTTCCACCATTTGTTCACCTGTCGAAGGACATCTAAATTGATTCCACTTTCTGGCTTTTATCAAGAAAGCTGAAACAAACACTCACATCTGGGTTTTTATGTGAACATAAATCTTCATTTCTCTAGGTAAGTGCCCAGCAATGCAACTGCCAGGTGACATAGTCATAGCATGTTCGGTTCTATACGAAACTGCCAGGCTGTCTCTTCCAGAGTCGCTGGACCTCTTTATACTCACCAGCAATGAATGATTCAGTGGCCCGGTTTCTTCTGGTTCTTGTAGAAATACAAACGCATACCACACAAGGTGCATCAGGTCAGAGGAAACCAGGCATTCTTCTGGTGCACAAGGCCCCATATGGGTGACCTTCATCTCCAACCTCCCAGCCCTCTAACCTCATCTCCTACTTCTGCCCTGCATTTCGCTTCAGGCCCTGGTCCCCTCACTATTCCATGAACATGGAAAGCACCTCAACTTTCTGTTCCCTCTGCCTGGACCTCTCTTCTTCCAGATGTCCATGTGGCTTGCTCCCTCCATTCTGTCCCAGTGTCATCTTCTCAGTGTACTACATACCCTAAATAAAACTGCAAGGCCTCTCCCCGTCACTCTGTTTTGTTTTTCTCCATTGCCCCCAATCCCCCCACCCCACCCCGCTGTAACCCCAGGGGCGCAGAGCAGGGCTTGGTATACCACAGGCACCTACTTAAAAGGGATGCTTCCAGGTCACCTAGTCCAATCTCCACTGAAGTCCCCATTTCCAGGGGCTGGGAGCTCTTAATGTCCACCACAGCTCACCAGTCACAGTTACAACCTTCTCTGCAGCTGCACAAATGCTCGATGGCCCTAAGACAGAAAAGCTATACTGCCTTAGCGACACCCGGATGTACATAAGTCTTCCCTCCCAAATGCTGACAGCATGAACAACAAAGAGGCAGCCCGGTCATCTACAGCAGAGCTTCCCAAGCTTTAATGTGCCAGTAAACTGCTCACAGGACCTGCTAAGCTACAGACTCTGATTCCATAGGGCTGAGGCTGGGCAGAGGTTCTGCACTTCCTGGAAGCTCTCAGCTGACAAAAAACCCCTGGCCCTGAGGCCACACTGAGCAGCAGCCTCTATAGCATTCTCGTCTCTAACAGTCCAGAATCAGAGCTGACTCGATTTAGCACAATATGAAAGTGTCTTCTACTGGGTTTTATTTTTCCTTCTTGTATGAAGAAAGCTGATCCATTTCAAGGTAGTTTACCAAGTGGCTCCACTGCAGGGACTGGAGGTCACAGTGGCAGGGCCTCTCAAGGTGAGAGAATGTCAGCAACCCACTTGAAAGCCAGGACAATGTAAGACCTTTGCCTTTATATCTCCAACAAGAGTCCGCTTCAAAACTAAATGCTACAATATTATGTAGCAATTAATAAGAATTAATACGGGCACACGTCCTTTTCCAGAGCTTCACTGATGGTGGGTTTTTTTCAAACTGAAGGCAAGACCCTCCACCACAAAAGGATTACAACTCGCTTTACTGCAGTCACATCTGCTATGGGACAATGTCTATGATATATTATTGCTAAGTGAAAAAATGCCGTGGGCTTTCAGTCACGCAAACAAAAAAAGGACACAATCAAATGCTTATTAAATACGATTATAAAAATATGGGAAGAAGACTGTGCCACTTGAAGATGTCTTTATGAAGTACTTGTGTAACTTGTATGATTGTTTTAAACTAGTTAATAAGAAGCAACCAAAAACCAAGTGCTTCCCAAAAGTGTTCCTATCATATTTAACCCAGGGGTGCGCAAACCACAGCCAGCCTGTTTTGAGTCAGTCTGTAAGCTAAGAAATGTTTTTGCATTTTTAAATGGTTAACACCCCCCCAAAATAAAAAAATATTTAATGGCATGTGAAAATTATATGAAATTAAAATTTCAATGTCATTAATAAAGTTTTATTGGCACACGGCCACACCCATTCACCTACACATTGCCTCTGGCTGCTCTTACTCTACACTAGTGGAGTTCAGTAGCTACAACAGGGACTTGCCCACAAAATCTGAAATATTTACCATCTGACCATTTACAGAAAAAGGAGGCCAATGTTCATGGATCAGAAGACTTAATACTGTTACGATGCCAATACTCCCCAAATTGATCTACAGAGTTGACGCAATCCCTATCAAAATCCCAGCTGGCTCATTGGTAAAACCTGACAATCTCATCTTACAATTCATAGGGAAATGCAAGGGGCCCAGAAGAGCCAAAACATTCTTGAAAAAGAACAGAATCGAGAGTCCAGAAATAAATGGATACATTTATGGGTTATTAATTTTCAACAAAGGTGCCAAGACAACTCAATGGGGAAAGAATAGTCTTTTCACTAAGTTGTGCTGCAACAACTGGATATCCACATGCAAAAGAATGAAGTTGGACCCTGAATTTTACACCATATATAGCAATTAATCCAAGATGCATCACACCTAAACATAAGAACTAAAACTCTAAAATTCTTAGAAGACATCCGAGTAACAAATCTCTGTGACTTTGAATTAGGCAACAGTTTCTTAAATATAACACCTAAAATACACCAACTAAAGATAAAACAGAAAACTAGACTTCATCAAAAATAATACTGTTAATTTTTTATTAACTCTTTAATATAAAAAGGACACTATTAAGAAAGTAAAGAGGAAAAAAGAAAGTAAAGAGAAAACTCACAGAAAGGGAGAATCGTTTTGCAAATCAGTATTTAAGGTCTAGTATACAGAATACATTAAGAACTGTACAATTCAACAATAAAAAGAAAAATAACTTTAAAAATGGGGAAGAATGAGGACAAAAGCTTCTATCTAAGTAAGTGTAACAGTCAGGGTCCCTCGTCCTTTCTGCTGAACTTCTCGGACTTACTTTGTCTTACAGTAAACACTGGCCTCTTTAAGCTGCTGCAACAGGGTTTTGCTATTTGCAGCTGAATATAAATTCTAATTGATAACATCAACTACATCATGTCTGGTTAGCAGACACAGATGGACAGATCCTGTTGGTTCTACCTTCAAAACCCTCACTTCTCAGTCACCTCACCACTGCCAACATCCTGACAGAATCCACCACCACCCCGCACCTGACACTGCAATCGCTTCCTAACCACGCTCACGCTTCTGCCCATGCTCTGCCACCCCACTACTCCTCCGAAAAAGCCGCTGTCTTTACCCCACCTGCAGGAATCTGGTGTGGCGCTCCCTCCACCTCTCAGATCTCACCTCCCACCAAATCTCCTCACTAATTCAACCAGACAAACTGACCTCCTTACTCTGCCTCATACAAGCGAGCTCTGGACCTGCTCCCTGCCTGGAATGCCCCTCCTCCACATCCTTCTGGCTACATCCTTGACTGGCTTCAGGTATTTACTCAAAAGCCACCATTTCAGTGGACCCCACCACCACACACACACCCCCCTATCTGAAATATCAACACCTATTAACCCAGACATTTCCTAGTCCCCTTCCCTGCACTTCCTCCTTCATCTACCACCATCTAACATACTGTATATTTTACTTTTTTATCTTGTTTAGTCTGTGTCCCTCACTAGAATGAAAACTCCATGAGTGCAGAGTTTTATCTGTTCACTGCCCTGCACATGTTAAACAGTGCCAGGAACACATTAGACGTCAGTAAATACTTACTGATGAGTGGGTAATTAAAGTCAGGGGAATACTGGTGGGAATCTGAATGAGAACGTGCCTCCTAATTGCAGTTAAGGGCCTTCAAGCTCTAGCACTGTGTGTGTGCCAGGACCCCTGCATCCTACGTGCCGAGCCAGAGAACAGGCACACAGAGACCTCGGCTGAGGCCCACGCACACTGTGACACTACAGCTCCACACAAGGAACAGCAAGAGCCATAAAAATAGAACGAATACTTTCTAAATTGCTTTTGACAATCTTACTTTAAGGAACTGATTTTTCAGCTGAAGCATCTGAATGGAAATGCCAAGATCCAAATGGTAAGCAGTGAGTCAAAATGTATGAATACCTGCTTTCTCAACAGCAAAATACATGAACATATATTCATACATTTTATCTAAAATAACTATATCTGAGCCTAATGTGGCTAATTTCAGAGCACGCTAAGGATCTTTCAAAGTTACTAGTCTGAAATATTTTGTTTTTAAGTAATTTAACGTCTATCTTCATATATACGAAGATTATATCTGGAATGATTCCCAGGAAGAAGTAGAGCAGTGCTTGCCTCTGGAGATGGAGTTAGGTGCTCAGGAGAAAGAAGTGGGAGAAAGAATTTTCATTACTACCTTTTACTTATGCAAAAAGTAACAGATTAAATTTTTAAAATAAGTCAATCACACATTATCTTAAAATAATGAAACAAAATCTACCTACTTTTGTCAAGCTGTCATGGAAGGAAACATCTTTATACCCCTATCTTGAAGATAAGCAAATTCAGATTCCGTCAAATCAGCATAAGAAACTTAAGGCATATTTTTAGACTGACCCAGTGTTTGAAGGAGTTGTCAGCCCTGGCAGTAAACTCTTGCTCCACTCCCCCCACCCCGCCCCCGCAGAGCCCCGCTGAGCGCTTGCCGTCTGTACACAAGATGCATACACACAATGTACTGACGAACACCCATGACATCTACTTCCTGGAGAGGCACGACAGTAAGTCTGGAATGGGTTATGATTATAAACTACTTGCTGTAGAAATAAATTGTTAAAAAAATTATTTTCTCTATCCAAACAGGTTCATCACCTCTTAGAAGGAAAAGTTATTTTAAAATTTATTCTAACAGACAAGCCAACATTACGTCCCCAAATCTTCATTTTCTAATTGAACTCTCAAGACGCAGCAAGGACCGTTATCAAACACATAAAGAACAAGAACACAATAAGAGTGAGTCAGTCTTAACAGAGTGAGCTCCTTAAAGTTGCTGCTTCTTGAAAACTCATGAACTACCATCTTGTACACCTCCAATCTGACGTAGTGTGGCGAGGGGAGAGACTGGCCTGAACTGCAGCAAAACACCCCCTACACTCTGTTTAACACTCAGCACGGGAACGGTACTTGGGTTCTTTTAGAAGATGCTGTTAGTGGTCCCTCTTTTTCTTGTTTCAAAAACTCTCCCAGACACAAGCAACAGAAACCTTTATTAGCCAAAAAGTACCAGGATGTCGGCAATGAACGGACACAACACCCAGGTTCTAGTAAGCCGGACTACAACACTGGTAAAATGCACAGCATTCACTGCTCCCCTCCACCCACCCAGAAGTAAACGTCTCCCTCGGCAACGTGTCGTTTTTATTTCCAGGTGAAAACAGGCAATAAACGTCAGTCAACTCTTGGCAATATTTAAGTCAATTTTATTACTTCTCACTTGTTAATAATAATAACCGTCTAAGTAGAGTCACCACTTACTTGGCAACAACAATCAGTCAAGAGCGTGCAGACCAATTGAGCTTAGACAAGCGGGTCTGTTCCTGATGCTTAAAATCCTGTTGCTACCGCTGCGATCCCCGAAGTAAGTTCACTGCCTTGAGAATGTGGGGGTACAGCCTCCAAGTCCCAGGCTCTTTAAAGGGCTCCGACAAACAGCATCTCCACTGGACCGCGCCCGCACCGCACCGCACCGCCCTTCCAGCCTAAAAGCATGACGTCATGCACTATGCCCGCATCACTCCATCCGATTCCTTCCAGCGAGGTGCCCTGCGCCCCTAGCCCCGCTCCTTCTCAAACTAGGAGGAAAGGGAACGAAAGTGCCCCGGAGGAAGCCAAAGAGACGCGGTCTGGGCTCCGCCAAGTTTCGCTCACAACGCAGGCCCGACTTCTTGCAAATAGAGCAAGTTCCTTCCCTAACTTCGCACGCTAGGAAAGCCAGGGGACAGGGGCCGTGGCCGCCGTGCTGCCTTCGGGAGAGGCTGTGCTGCCCGCGAAGGAACGGAGACCCACGCAAGGAGCGGGGGAGAAGGCTGGGACGGGAGGTCGCGGCAGGTGGAGAAGGGGTGCGGGGTGGGGGAGCCAATCACCAAGGGTCCCGGGTCTGCAGGGGGAGCTGCGGCGGGCCAGTACTCACGGTCGGTGCAGCGGCTCCTCGGCCACAGCCGGGCCGGGAGGAGGCGGAGGCGCCGGCGGCTGCGGCTGAGGCGGCGACGGCTGAGCCTGTGGTGGCGGCTGAGGGGGCTGAGGCGGCGGCGGCGGCGGCGGCTGTTGCTGCTGCTGCTGGAAGGACTTGAGGGACTCGAAAGCCTTCATCAGCTTTTCCAGGGTCGCCATGGCGGCCTCCCGCCCCGCGGGGACCGTCCCCGGAGCCCTCGGGCCGGCTCGCGGCGCCGCTCAGCAGCGTGGCAATGAATGAGGTTCAGGGCCGAGGGAAGGAGCGGAACCGAAACGCCCGGCCATCTTAGACCCTTCCCGGCATCCCCCGCGGCCGTGCGTCCCGCGACGCTCCGCCGGCGGGGCGGGGCCAGGTCGGACCGCCGGGATTGACAACCTGAGGCGGTGGCCTCTGCCAATGGCCAAAAGAGGCGCCAGCCGGCCCTCGTACCCGCCAAATCGCCTCCCTGAGATGGCGCAGCCACGGAGCTAACAGCGCCCCTACCCCACGAGGGCACGGGGCATGGCGGGGCGGGGCGCGTCAGTGAGGGCGGGTCTATAAGAAAAGGGGGCGGGACGCTCAGGGCGGGATCTGGCGATGAGGGGAGGGACGGGGCGATGAGGGACCCGGGGCGCCCGTGGTGGGCCGGGCACGCTGCTGAGGTCGAGACGTGAGGGGCGGGGCGGCGCTGAGAAGTTGACGTCCTGTTGAGGGCAGGACCTGGCGGTGAGGGGCGGGGCACGGCGCTGAGGGCGGGACCTGGCGGTGAGGGGCAGCATCTCGTTGTGAGAGGCGGGGCCGGCATTGAGGGACAGGGAAAAGGGATGGGGGTCGCGGCGCACCTGGGAAAGCCCCCGTCACCACGGATGGAGCCCCTTCTGGGCTTGGCCGGGAGACCTCACGGGGCGTGGCTGCCCACTCGCGGCCCGGACTGAAGGAAGGTGTGGCCTGACTGCCCTGCAGGAAGGAATCGGGGATCTTTCTGCGAGGAGCGTGGGGAAGTAAGTGAGCGCGCTGTGCGCAGAAATGGGGTCCGGCAGATCGCCGGAGACTTGCGGGGTGGGTCCCTCGGACCGGAGGGGAGTCCAGGTGTGACCCTCAGAGAGGAAGCCACTGGGAGGGGGGCGGAAGCCAGCGGACAGGCGCCTCTCAGAGTCTGCAGCCTGAGGCGCGGAGAGGCCTGGGACTGGCGCGGGTCGTGAAAACCTGCCTGGACAGTGTCTGCTGCCCATATAGGCTTTGACTGTGCAGCGGGAAGCAGTACCCATCCCCCCGCATGATTGCTGCCCCTGACCCACACAGGTCTGTGGGCACCGCCAGGGCCTCACCACCTCAGCGAGAGGCAGGTGAGCGAGCAGGGGACACGGAATACGGTGGGGGTTTGGGAGCAGCTGCTCCGCCCGCCGGGCAGGGAACTGGCGTGGCCTCTGAGAGAGACGTCTGGGGGCAATGCATGCAGTAATAACCCTCCAGAGCTCACTCAGCAGCGCTCTGTACTGGGCCACAAGCCACATCTCCACCCTCCCTTAACGGCCTGTCATTTGTCCCAAGTGGTCAGGTGAACGGACGAAACCCAGCATCACCACAGGAAGTATTGTCCCCAAGCAGACAGCAATAGCCATCCTTAGGGTAAGGACCACCACTAGCCTTGAGGTCCCAGTTCCTTGATGTTAATAAAGGCCCTTATCCACGTGGCAGGCCATGTGCCAGCACCGGAGCTGGGCATGCCAAGATGGCAATAGCCCTGGGCTGTCAGGTGCTGTGGTTAGCCTCCTTCCTGGTGTTCACACGCTGTGCAGTGCTCTCTCCTTGAGAGTGGGCTGTCCCCTGGTGGCTTGCTTGTAGCCAACATAAGGAAGGGTGGCCCTCCTGGGATTGGGTTACAAAATACTGAGACTTCAGTCTTGCCGGCTGTTTGTTACCTTCTTGGGTTGCACATGTACATGAAGCAGGCTGCCATGCTGGAGAGGCCCATATGGCCAACCGTCAGTGAGGAACAGAGTTGTTCAGTCCAGCAGTCCGCAAAGAGCTGAATCCCTCAACACCTCATGAGCTTAGAAGCAGATCTTGCTGGTAGAGCTTTCAAGTGAGAGGCAGCTAGTCCTCTTTGGGATACTGGGAAGTGAATGACCCAGTTAAGCTGTGCCCAGGTTCCTGGTTCATAGCACGAGAGCTTCTGTGTTGTGAACCCACAGTGTGACTGGCCACGCAGCAACGGATGAGTGTATTGGTTCGCTAAGGCTGCTATAACGAGGTACCGAAGGCTGGGGTGGCAGGGGTGCCAACAGAAACTTACCTTCTTCCAATGCTGGAGGCTGGAAGTCCAAGGTTTCTCCTGAAGCCTCTCTCCTTGGCTTTTACATGGCTGTCTCCTTCCCTGTGTCTTCACATGGTTTTCCTGGGTTTGTGTCCTAATCCCTTCTTCTTAGGACACTAGTCATACTGGATTAGGATCCACCCTAATGACCTCATTAAAGGCTCTATCTCCGAATACAGTCACATTCTGAAGTGCTAGGGGTGGGGATTCAATGTGATTTTTGAGGGATCACATTGCAGCCCATAACAATAAGTAGTACAGTTGACTCCTGATAGCCACTCTGACCTTCTTCTTCAGTAATAGGACCTTGGTTTTTATCCGAACACTTTTCCACTTAGTTGTAATACTACATTTCCCATCCTTCCCTGTGGGTGGCTGTAACCATGTGACTAAGTTCTAGCCAATGACATGTAAGCAGAAATGTGTTCATTCTAGAAAGTCTTAGAAGGAAGGGGTTCACCTGTCTTCTTCCTGCCACCTGGGATGTATTGGTTGGTACTTGAGCAATCATTCTGGATCATGAGGATGAAAGCCAGATTACTGGGTAGATGTGCCATTCCAGCCTGGCCTGCCCATCTCATGAAAATCTGGGAGCGAAATAGTATCCTATTTTGTTTAAGCCACCATTACTTTGGATTTTTCCATTTATAAGCTCCTAAACCACATTCTAACCAGTCCAGACAGGTTATGTGTCTTTGAGACCTTATATGGCCACCACAGAGCATGGCTGCTTCAGCCATGGCAAGTCATCTGCCTGGAACTTACTTAATCCTGACAAGAAATCTTAAAAGAAAGCCTTATAGAAAGGGACTGTCAAGAAGGCAGATTTTTAAGTTCAGAGTAAAGCTTGGCATAATCCAAAACAGAGTAAAGATTAATTAATATTGCTGGGTGGACAATTTGGCATAGTGTCTCCACAGACTTAAAGATGGGAAGTCCCTGAATAGCAAAGACACTTCTAGTAATTTATTCTAGGAAAACAAGTCGTGTATGTGTGAGGATGGCCATTACTTACACCAACATTTAGGACAAAAACAAAAACAAAACATAAATGCTAAACAGAAGGAAATTGGCTAAATGAATCATGACATATCCATATGCCAGAACACTGTACAGTCATTAAAATCCTATTTTACAAGAGCATTTGTGACACGGGAAAAGGTTTACAGTGTGTTAGCAGATCGCACTACTATTGTGTAGCATGACCCTGCCTCTTTAAAGAAAGAGAAAAACAATACACACGTAGAAGAGACCTGGTCACAAAACTTGTAACAGTGACTCTCTCTGGGCAGGCAGTTAGGGAATTTCTGTCTTACTCTGTGTGCTTGTCTGTAGTTTTCCAATCTTTAGCAGTGAATGTATAATCCTGGGATGGCGGGGAATAACCATGAAAGAATAGGTTTGGGTGGGGAGCTACAAATGAAAACCTAGCAACACACTTGAGACTGATGCTGCTGAGGAGGAAAGGCAGGTATTTAGAGCAGCCACCATAAATGGGGTGCACTCCACTATAGGGCTGGCACCCACCCTGGATGCAAGACCAAGTGGGAGTGTGCAGGGTGAGGCCTGGGCCAGAGGAAGAAGGAAATGTAAAGAGGCAGGAGGGACAAGATGAGTGGACCGCTCCTGTAGGCACTTCGGTGGCTCCCCAACCTGTGCCCTGAAGCTTCCTCCCCATTTAGAAGGTATCATTGCTGTGTATTTTGATTCTACGTAAAGACAAACACACATTGAAAAAGACACAAACACAGGAGCTGCTGCTTTGAACAGTCAAACTTTCCTCAAACTGACTCCCACGTTTGATATTTTTATTCATCTTCCTTCCTTCTTTCTCGCATCTCTAATCTTCCATCTGGGACCATCTTCTTCTGCCCAGAAGACACTCTTCAGACTCTCTCACAATGGATCTTCTATTACTGAAAACTCAGTTTCAGTTTATCTGACAACGTCATTACTTTGCCTTCTTACCTAATGGGTTTCGGGTTGGGTACAGAATTCAACGTTGGCAGATAATTCCTTTCAGCAGGTTAAAGACGCCACTGGTCTTCAGATTCTCATTTTCTTGCTGTTGAGAGATCAGTTCTTGATTTAGTAGCTGCTCCTGTGAAGGTTCTTTTTTTCCTCTGGCTGGTTTAAAGATGTTTCTCTTTGACTTTGGCTCTCTGTGGTTCCACTGTCTACGTCTGGATATGTAACGACAGACAGACCAGCTACTTAACAGGATGACCATGGGAATCCCATTCAGTGATCTAGCCTTAGGCTGATCAGCAGGAAGGGTTCAAAAGGCTGGCTGATACCAGTTCTGGAAAGTTCTGGAATGCAGGCTCCCCTGGTGAAAGCTGTCTGAGGCCAGGATGTTCTTTTCACCAGCAAAGCCGTTCCCCACAGCTGAGATTTGCCACTGCTGCATGACTGTCCCGAGACCCTGTTCCCTTCCAACTCCCCTATAAACACACAGAATGACAGGGTCCCCCCTCCTGTGATATGATGTCACCAGCTGAGCCAGGAACTCCCCATGGATGACAAGAGCTCGGGGGACAGGAGCTTCAGATAGCCCTCTGCCTCTTAAGTTTCCCTGTGAACTCCCATTTGTGCCTGCACGTGTTGTCACTCTCCTGGCCTACTCCAACACAAGTATTTCCTTTGGTTTAACTTGGTACAAGGTGGGTTTGGGATTTGTAGATTGATGGTTTTCGTGTTTGTGAGCCTCTGAGTCATTACCAAAATCCTGCTGTGCCCCGTTCTCCCTCTTCCTAGTGCTCCAAACCACTGTGTATCAGATAATCTCAGACCATATCCTATCTTTTGTTTTCCATCCTTTGGGCCTCTCAGAGCTCTATTCTGGGTAGTTTTGTCTGACTTACTTCACTAGTTATCTTTCTAGCCATTTCTGTTGTGTTGGTAAACCTTTATTTAACCATTAAGTTCTGGAATTTTTATAGTTTTCAGTACTAGAGTTTATACTTAACTCTAAATTATGCAAGTATGCTGTAACTTTTTATAGTTCCCTGCCAAAATTTTTGAGCATTACAAGTTTTCTCAAAAACAAAAAAACAAAACAAAACAAAAAAAACAAACTTAGAAAAGGGAGTTCCCTGGTGGTGTAGTGGCTTAAGGCTTCGGTGCTGGCTCCGTCAGCTCCGCGGCCTGGGTTCGATTCCCAGTCAGGGAGCTACCCACATACCAAAAAGCAGAAAAAAAACAAAAAAAAACAAAAAACATACAAGTTTTCTCCTTAAACATAATGAACATAGTTGCTTAAGAGTCTGTGTCTCATTATATTTCCATTATCTAGAGCCCTGAGGGTATGTTTGTCCTGTCTGAAGCTTCTCCTCATTCTCATTTGCATTGCCTGTTTGAGAGGAGAGGTAGGAGTGCTGGGGGCAGACACTTAGCCAGAGCGAGACACACAGGAGACGTACACCTCAGGAAGGTGGAACCCCAGCAGACACCACTGCATGCAGTTGGCAGACTTTCTAACCCTACGACCCGCCTCTGTCCGCAACTAGCACTAGACGTACCCATCTGATGCCCTGGCTCACTCTCCTCCCCTCTCCGGGGCACAGGTGAAGCTGGAGTACCACCCCAAGCGCCCACACCCTGGGGACTCTGTTTATCACAACAGTCCTTGAGTGGCTTTTTCTTTAGTCCAGCTTTATAGTGAAAAGACAATTCAGCTATTAATATAGGAAAATCTGCAGACTCATAAGGCACATGTGTCACTTGTTTATTGCCATTCACTGACGGGAGGAAACACTGAGCCACGTACTCCTGGGCACCGGCACTGGGGTTGAGTTCTGTGCAGCGGGCTTCACTGTCGCCCAGGCAGGTCTTCCTTCTCACTGGCTCCAGTGTTAAGGCAGCCCTGCAACACATGGTACCACAGCCAGTCAGCCACCTTCCTGATGCAGCCAGCTTAATGACACTTCACCAACTTTGGGAGGTGCTAGCTTAAAGGCAAGCAAAACCCCACATACTTGCATCTACTTCAAAGTATGCAGGATGCTCGATTCACATACAGAGAAAACGTCTCGACTCACTCCTCACTCTTCCTGTCTCATACGCAGTCCTATTGACCCGCCCACATCTGAGCGCTCCCAGGTGAGGGGCTCAGGCTCCTTCTCTGAACTGAGGGTGCATCCCATCAGCTGGGGGCTGAGTGAGGAGCACTTTGAACAGAACAAGCAATAGGCGCTCTGGAGAGCGACTGGCTGACCCTGGCCTGACCCCCAGTTCCCAGACAGAGCACAGTCATGGGAATTGCACTCTGAGATTTTTACCACCTAAGGTGGGCTTTCATACTGAGAAAAAGTGGATTAGGATCTTAGTGGACAACCTCTGAATAAACTCCTTAAGAACAGACAAGGTACAGGGTAATCCACGAGTCCAGGAAAAGACTTCACTTGGAAAAACATTTCTAGACACAATGCTACTACAGAAAGTCTCTGCAAAGCACCCTTCCATTTTCAGAAGAGAACCAGCTTTCCCTGTGAAGGCAGGCTAGTAACAGCTATGAGAATCAGCATGTAATGTAGAAATTTAAATAGTATGTGTGATTTTACGATTTGTTCTACAAGATACCGAGTTCTGAGCCCATCTGACAGCACTCTATCACTGACAGAGGCTTCTGTGAATGCTGCCAAGCCACTCTTCCATTTGGATCGGAACAGACTTCATATGAACAACAAACATCACTGTGAGAATTTTTCTGGCTGGGCTCAAATAGCACCGTGTGGCTGGCCCTTACACTGTGTGAAATGTCACATGGAAAAGCCATTGAAAAAAGAAAGTTGAAAAAAGAAGAGCAAGTTTTAACTTAGTGAAAATATTTTTAACACATTAAAAAAAAAGCAAACCGAGATAACCAATGGTTTTACCCTTACCCCTCTTCTTAGGAGCCAGCAGAAGCAGCTTCTCTTCGGTTTGAGAACTTCGGTTTGCCACGATTTTTCTTCTAGCTCTAACACCACACTTTCCTCACTTACACTTTTGTTGATGTCATTGAAACATCCAGATTCGATCATCTGTGTCCACAGAAGAGCAGGACACAAGGTCAGCCAGCTCCCTCCCACCCAGCACCCTCCTCAGCGCCCCAGGCCACTCCAGTGCCCATCCTCGATTCCTACCTCCTGACCTGCTTCCTGAGCTCTTCTCGGGGTAAATAACATGGCCTCCCCTACCCCTCACTGAGCGCTACCCAGAGCGTCACCACCGTGGGAGCCATGGTGCTGGCCGGCCCTACTTGGGGCATAGGACTCAGGGCTAGCAAGCCCCCACTGGCCCCAGATGTCCACCTGCTATGGGAGGGACCAAGGGCAGCTGCCATGAATAACTTTCCTACACACACACACACACACACACACACACACACACGTGAAATAGCTAAGATGATGTTGTAAAGAGGCAACTATTGTCCACACATGTCTGCACCATGCTTTTTGTCCTTGTGACAGCATACACCTGCTGTGCTGGGAAGGGAAGTACCTCATTCTGCCAGGGGATGGTGACACAGCCTGTCGCAAACTGGCTGTAGAAGGAGTTGTCCATGGTGTCCAGGCAGACTCCTTTCACGGTGGAGAACGGCTCGATGTCCAGGACGTCCTTACAATAAACTGCATGCGGCTGCACACGAGAGCGAGGGGGCGCAGGCGTGAGACCAGCGGACATCTGTTTCCCTCACCACTGACAACAGCAGCACAGACACCTCCGCCATTCCGGTGTCTTGGCCAGGCCCCATTTGAAGCCATTGCCTGACCCCTGCCCTCAGACACAGCATCAGACCCGTGGACGCCACCACCCCAGCTGGCTCATGACTGTCTCACGCACAAACCTCCTGAGGCCCCGCCATCTTTTCTGCACTGGAAAACTGTTCCACCAGAGGCCAGGGTGCTCTCATGGAACCCTGAAGAGGTCGGAGACCGGAGGCTGCGGATGCTCACCCTGCCCCGACCGTCGGTTTCCTTCACGCAAAGCACTCCACGTGAAGTGTCAGGGAAACTGGTAGGGCCCTCTTCCTGCTCTCCCTGTCAGAGCCCATCCAGCGGGCTCCAGCCCACAGAGGCATCACAGGTGGGTTGCAGACCCCTCCTTAGGGACAGGAGCCCGGCACTGCTGTCCTCAGCTGCGAGGCATCACTCAAGCAGGCAGGCATGTCCAGTGTGCTGCCCACGTGCACTTCTGGGAGTAAGGAACAGAAACGTGGGAGCCCGCAGCTACGGGCCAGGCCGAGCTCCGGCAGGAGGCACCCTGCAGCCCTGAGAAATGTTGCACCCGCGTGCCAGAACTCGCACACCATCATGAGGGTGTAATCTAAGTGCGAGGGCTGTCCCACATGCATCAGCCACGTACTATGAAAAATAGGGGTATTTGTGGCTGGCTTTTCTCCGTACAGCCCTCGGATGTTCTCTAGGTCACTGGTGGGAACACCTCTGGCTTCAGTTGTCACCACAAGGTGAGGGAATGGAAGCCCTCAGGAGACAGCCCCTGGGGATGGCTGGCAAAGCTGAGCCCCGTACTGCCCCTCAGTCGGAACTGCCTGATACCTTACCATTCAGGCTCTACTGTCAACTAGCCCCATGGCTTCCCCTTATTAAATCCAATAACCACCTAGAACCACCAAGCCTCTTGTCTCTCCTTCCACGGAGAAGACTGTTCTGGGCCCACCTTCGCTGCTCTAGACCCCAGGAGCCTGGTGGAAAGAAGGCCGAAGACTGACGGCCCATCTAAAGTCCTGTGTGGTGCTTCCCTGGGTCTGAAATGTGCTTTACGGCCCGTGTGTGCAGGCTGCAGCTGGCCCCACTGCTTCACTGTTCGTCGTGGCCCTGACACCTACAGTTGCGTCTGACGGGACAGGCACACAAAAGACCCCTAACGCATGAAGTAATTCAGGGGAGGAAGTTACTACCGTTAGGACACGTGAATACACATACGTCCAACCGCAAGGGTCCCAACCGTCCGCCTGACACCCATCACACCCTCTACTGCAGACTGGTGCGAATGGTTACAGGTGGTCTGTCGTCGTGTGCATGTGCTTTCACCAGCAGGCACTCGCTAAGTGACTGCTCCGCAGGCTGACCAGATGTCCCGTTTAAACAGGACAGAAAACAACGGTAGTGCCTATTGCTCCAGGGTCCTCAGTGTGGACCAGGATCTGTGAGATGCCAAGTGGAGAAGCACACTCCAGACTAAAGACGGGAGAGCGCCAGCACTGACATCAGGAAGGGATATGCTGACAGGGAGGGCCTTTGCAGGGCTCGCTGAGCAGATGGGGGCTGAGGTTTCTGAGGGGGACAGTGACCAGGCTGGGAGCCAGAGCACTGCTAGGAAGACCTGGGAGTGTAGGGGGCTGGGGAGGGAGGAGGCGCCTCAGAAAAACACTGGGCTGTCCCAGGTGGCTGTCTCTGCTGTGCTGGGCCGACCAAGTTTCTGGACCCCCTTCCCCTCCTGGGTCCCACATGGTGCTCACATCAGGACGGAACGGGGGCTCTAGCATATTAGCCTCCAGCCTCCTGAAGTTAATGTCCTTGAACACAGGGTGCTGCTTGACTCCAGCGGCCCCGTCACCCCTGCAGCCCAGGCGCTGCTTGGGGTTCTTGGCGAGTAGCTGTGTAAGAAGCACAGAGGGAGTCAGAAGGTTCTTCGGGTAAAAAAGAAAACTCAAATTTTCCATCATAACAACCAAAGAATGAGGGGTGGCAAAGAGCACCTCCATCTAAACAAAGTCACTCACTTTCCAGGTACCAACCCAACCTCAGTACTTCAGACTGGACTCATGTGGAATATGTGATGCTTCAAAAAGGAGTCGAAACTAAAGTTCTTCCTCTGAGCTACCCATATACTGTTGGCTAAGTAAATCCTCAAGTAAAAAACCTTAAGTAAACGTAACCATGTAAAAATGAGAGGAATTTTTAAAAAGAAACAGAAGCTGTGGAGCACTTCAGAGAGCCTCCCTGCCCGGGACAGTGCCTGCCCCATAGGAGGGGCTTGTAAATCCTCAGGATGTGAACGAAAGCCCGGAGAGCGCCTCCTTCATTACCTCAGTGTCTGGGCCGCCGTGGACACTGAGCGGATGAGAGAAGGGGGCCGGTCCAGAGTCGAGGGCACGTGGAGGGCAGACTAGACTGTACCTCAGGGGCCTGGTCTCCCTGCTGTGACATACCATGGGAAGAGGCAGGCATGTGGCAGGTCGAGTCAGTGTCTATGAGGACCCTGAGCTAGCTATAGGTAAAAGAAACTGGGGCAGAGAAAAACCTCAGTCTCGAGCCCCTCTGATAATCCTGACATTGGTCAGCAACACAGGGCCCAGCTGTGTTGGGAAAAGTGAACAATGACCTTGGACCTCCCCCTCAAGCAGCGTCTTTTGAGAAAGCCAATGACGAGACTGCTTGGCCTGATCGTTATGTCAGTGATGTCTGGAACTTTCCCTACTGTCCTATCTGACCTGAGAGGACACCCCCCGGATGCTGGCATCCCGAGGGCCTCGCTGGTACTGTGCTGGAGACCGTCTTCCCACTGACAGAACGGGTGAGAAGCCTAATTACCCCAGGCCGCCCGGAGCGTACCCACCATCCTGCAGATGGACTCGGCGTCCCGCGAAAACTTCTCCGAGTATTCCGCGGCACCCTCCTCCACGCGCCGTTCCACCTCCTCCCGTCTGATTTTCTCCTTGAATTTTCTGAATGGAGAATGTCCCTGAATCATTTCATAGATCAGACAGCCAAGTCCCCACCAGTCAGGACTAAACGTATAGTGTTCATTACTGATAACTTCAGGAGCTACATAACAAATACAGGAAATTTAAATTAAATTAATTAAATTTGGGTTTTAAATTTTCTCATAATGAATTCCAAATAACAGTAGAAATTTAATGTTTATGACAACATGGATGAAAACTTAAAAACATAATAAGCAAAAAAAGCCAGAGACAAAAGGCTGAATAGTATATAATTCCATTTATCTGAAATAGGCAGCATAGACGAAACCGTGAAGACAGAAAGTAGATCGGTGGTTACAGGGCTGGGGTGGCAGGTGAGGAACAGGGGGCAGCTCTTGATGGCTATAGGGTTTCTCTGGGGTGATGAAATATTCTGAAATTAGGTAGTGATGGCAGATGCACAACTCTAGGAATATGCTGAAATCCACTGAACTGTACACTTCAGATTGGTAGGTTTTATGGTACGTGCATTATATTTCAAAAAAAGCTATCGTTAGAAACAATGCATACTATTTACAGAACATGAAATGAATTGCCAGAGTACCTACCTACCATGGGAAAGGTTCTCTGGGGTAGACCCCACCTCCTGAGGGGGTGCTCCTTCCAAACATACAGAGCCATGCCCGCAGGTACCCCACAGGAATTGGCCATTTCCAACACAGTCAAGGACCCCAGCAACAGGTGACAGCTCAAACAGTGGGCTGTGGGTTGTTACTGCAGAACTCTGCACAGGCCCTCAGGGTCCCTCCCTGTGTCAGAGGCACCCTTGGCAACTGTGAGGTTATTCCTTTGGCGCTGACCCAAGGCCAGGCTTCCTCTTCACCAAGGCTTTGGAATAACCAGAGAACGCAATTTCACCAGGGGTCTACGAGGCCATGTGCACAGGGGGTGGCCACAGCCGAGGGAGACCTGGTGCCCTACCCCAGCTGCCTTCACAGAGCTTCACGGCCTCCATGGGCCTCCCTTCTATCTAGCAGGAATGGCAGACAAGACGACCCTGCCAAGGCTGCCACACAGTTGGATCTGCACTTCACACAACACCTGTGCTGCAGGGTGGCACTGACCTCCAGGGGGCATCCGCATTTGAATTTCTCTGTTCCTGAGGACTCCAGACAGCGAAACGACTGCTGGAGGGGTCTTTACGTACCCATGTAGCCGACAGTTCCAACTCTTCCCCGAATCATCTTGCCTTCTGGAATCTCCATGGCTAAACCAAGATCTGAAATCCGGATATGTCCTGTACATGTTCAGGTACGTTACACAAATTACAGAGGGGCCTGCGGACACTTTAACAATACAAAGGTGGGGTGGGGGGAGGATCTTAAAAACATGGATGGTAATTATAGCAATCTACACTCGGAAACACCAAAATCTGAAACACAATTAACTTTTCCACATTTAGTGACATTTATCCAGTGTGTTCAGTTCCACTAGCAGCAGGAAATTCGATTTACACCTGGCTACTGATCAGGAAGCCCTTTAACCACAGATACCCAGTGGATAAGATACAAGCATTGGGTTTATTATTTTATTCTCATATAACTAACCAGATACATAAATAAAACTATAATAAATACTAAGTCAACTAGAACATAAAAACTTTCTGTCAGAATACCAGTAGGCTTATATGCAGGGACAACAGATAAATAAAATGGTAACAAAGTCAGGGAAATAATAAATAAAATTAAGGAGCTTCACTTAAAAAACTATATTATGTGTGCATGCCTTTATATAAGATTTAAACAATTAAATTCCTTATGAATATAACATTATAAAAAACATTCTTTTGAGAGTCAAGAAAGATAAACCAGCCCTGGGACAGACACCCTGATCAACTTACTTACTTCCATGTCTCCAGTTTTTAATATACTACCTGGCATACAGTAAGTACACAATAAATATTTACTGAAGAAATAAATGACTCAACCAGTAAATATTTGCTGAACAATCAAAATATACAACACACCCTGCAAGGCACTGAAACAGTTTTTAATCAGCCTGCACTATGCTTGACTCAGGAAGATGGACCTGACTTAGGCTGCACTATGCCATGAAATTGTGCTATGCCCTGAGCTACTCCCATCCAGGGAGGCAGGAGGGCACAGGGGTCAGAGCAGGTTCTGGAGCCACAGGGGTTGGGGCTGGGATAAAAAGAAGAAAACCAAAGAAAAAAGAAACCCACAGGCTAGGAGCCAGAAGCTATCAACATGGCCTCAGTAAGATACTTCTAAATCCTGGTATCTCCTTCCCTACAGTGAGAATTCATTACTTCCTCACAGGGCAGCTGTTTCATGCATAAACTGGTAACAAGCAGGAAAGCACATGGCAAAGTAGAAAAGGAGTCTGTGCACTGAACGTGCCCCATGTTGGCCCGCCTTCAGGATTCTTGCCTTCAGCCCTGCCCCACCCCTTTGTTGGAGTCCTGCTGCCCTTATCTCAGGCTCTCGACTACACTGTAAGACTTCTCAGCCAGCCAAAAATCAACCGAAGGAAGTCCGCCCCCGCAACAGGATTTATACAGTCACTTGTTAATATCCCAGCCAGAGACCTGGCAATAGGTCTTGCAGTCCCTGATGCAGGTGTCACCAGAGAACCCAGGTCTGAGTGGGCTGACCAAGAACCAGCCCAAAGGGGGCCGTTCCCATTCACTAGCACAGGGCCCCCACTGCCAGTGAGAGCGCGCCCACATGGCCCTCTGCATTCGTACCCCATGAACATGCTCTATAAAGAGGGCTGCACCAAGAGCAGCGTGCCAGTGTTTAGGAGGCCATGGAGGCACATATCTAAAGAACAAAGCAAGATGTGGGTCGACCACAAGAAAGAGGAGAGAACATGTTCTTACTTCAAGTTTATCTTGATATGCTTCTAAAACTCAACTATTTGCCAAAAATTATGACCGCCTCTGCCTCCTGTCTAAATGCTAGGAGGTGACATCATCTACATTCATATTTTTTAAAGAACACAGCAGTTTCTCCCTTTGTTTCTATTGTGAGTTAACTAGCTAACTCAACACTAACTTGCTGTATCCAGGTCCCTCTTAACAAAGTCTACGCTTTTAAACTTTGAAAGGCTAACTCACTCACCATGGTCATCGAGGAGAATATTCTCAGGCTTCAAGTCTCTGCGAAGGAAGAAACAACACAATGCTGAACTACTCAGCAGGTGCCACTGCAATCCATCAGTACCCAGCAGAAGTGACCACAGGTGTCTCTATACTAAGCAGCAGCAGCAATGGCAGATGACAGAACCGTGCTTTGTGGATCAAGTCATGAGCCTTCATGTTGTCACAAGGCTTCAGTTGTCACAGGACAAGGAGTCAACAAACAATGTACACCTGACGACACTGTAGATGGACCACTTAGCATCCTACACCGATTTATTTAATTGAAGACACTTCAGTGATGAACTGTGCAGCCCAGGAGTCAGGAATGAGTCCTCCAATTCTCTTATCAATAATGTACTTTTTAAAATTCCCATAGTAGAAGAAGTCTGGTTGGGGGGGGAGGGGGGGGTCAGAGAGACATGGATTCAAATCCTGACTCTGCCTTTACCAGCTGTGTGACCTCAGTGTCTCCCCTGTAGAGTGCTGTGACTGACACCCACCACACTGCTGGGGTTTTGCAGGGCATGGGTGAGGCCAGCAGCAGTGACTGCATTCACAGTCTGCTGTGAGGGGGTGCTCAGGCCCCTATAGCTCAGAAGGTAGTGGCTTCAAGGGCCAAGGTCAGCACCATTCTTACCTGTACACAATCCTGTCCCTGTGCAAGTCTTCCAGGGCACAGCACAGCTCTGCAGCATAGAATACAGCTCTCTGCTCATCAAAGCCTGGGCTGCCCAGGTTGTAAATGTGGAACTTCAAATCCCCTCCATTCATAATGGTCAGCACCAAGCACAGGGAGTCTTTGGTTTGGTAAGCGTAGCATAAACTCACCTAAAGATGGCAGCATCACAAAAGACAAAAGCAAAACCCTGCTCACTCACTGCCGGTCCACTCCACCTGCTAACAGCACCTGCATAACACACGTTGGGTTTCTAAAGGAGCCCCCAGATGCCCTGCGCTTCAGGTGCTTCTGGGACCTGGGCCTGCTGAGGACCTCTTGGCAGCTCCGCACTGGAGGAGAACTTGCTATGTCTAAGTGGGTAGGTGGCAAAACTTCACAGACACTTGGGATCATGACCCCTCAAAGCTACACTCTCATCACTGAGTGCTGACATTGCACGCTTCCAGAATACATGCATCTAGCAAGCAGGTGGAACGCTCCCCACCCACAGTGTGAGAGGTCCTGCCGCTGCGCATTGCAGACATCCTGTGTTGTCAGTCAGTCCCGTCAGGCACAGCGGTCTTACTGAGGTTTGAATGTGCATCCTCTGATACACAAAGGGGACACCTCTACTTTTCCATGTATTTATTATCCATCTGGCACTTCTCTTATGAAGTGCCTGTTCAACACTTTTGTCTACTTTTCTATTGGGTTGTATGTTGATTTACACACACACACACACACACACACACACTTCCTTCTGGGATTGTGAATGGGTCTGCATTTAATTCATTTAATCTACATGTCAATTTTGGGGAGAACTGACATGTTCACAGCAGTTAGTCTTCCAACCCATGGACATGGTACCCCTCCATTTACTTAGTTCTTCTGTTCATTTATTTTAAGAGCATTTTATAGTTCTCAGTGTAGAAGTCCTGCACATTCACATTCAATTTTTATGTTTCTTGGTGTCTTATGTTTCTTGATGCTATAATTGGTATCAATTAAAATTTTTCCTTTTCTAATTGTCTATGGCTGGCATCACATTTAATAACTTGGCTAACTTCTCAATCAGTTATCCAGAAAGTCTTGGATTGTCTACACACACCATCATGCTGTGGGCCAGGGCAGCAGTGGGGATGAAGAGGAGGAGACTAACATGACAGGTACATACAGGTCAAGACCTGCTGATTTATCGTAAGCAGGAGGAAAACCAGAATCAAAGATGAAGGAAAATATATCTAGGTTCCTTGGGAGCAGCCAAGAACACAGAAACATTTTATTTATTATTATTATTTTTTTAATAGTATTGTTTTTATTTATTTATTTATTTATTTATTTTGCTTTTTGGTTTGTGGGTAGCTCCCTGGCCGGGAATCGAACCCAGGCCGCAGCGCTGACAGCGCCAGCACTGAAGCCTTAAGCCACTACCCCACCAGGGAACTCCCAACATTTTATTTAAATAGAATAAATTGTTATTATTTTATGTCCCTTTCATAAAGCTAGATTGTGGATTTCTATATTTCCAGTAGTTACACAAGTAAACCAACTCCAACATGAGCCTATTTTATTAAAGAGTTTCATGTACCATACATCAGACTGACATCCTATATGAGGGATAGGTGCTAGAAAAACCTTTGTTTCAGTGACAGCCCTTTTTTTTTTTTTTTTGGGTGGGGGGATAGTTCCCTGGCTGGGAATTGAACCTAGGCCGCTGCATTGAGAGCACCAAAGCCTAGCCACTACGCCACCAGAGAACCCCTTACAACCCTCTTTTTTCATAGTAATTTCTTACTGGACATAAACATAAAATAGGAGTGATCCTGCTTTGAACTTTGATTTGTTTTAAATTCTTTGCTCTCCACCACACATACGAGGTCTGACTATTAATTTCATGAACTCATCCTAGAAAAAGTGCTACATACCTCATTGCTGAGTATCACTTCAGTCACCTTTGAAGTACTCCCTTGGGAAGCTGTGCACCGACGTCAGTGCCTAGTTCACCTGTCAAAGCAATTTTGGAACTCTTTTTTCTAGAATGTCCATCAGAGCTGTCATCGTATTACCCTCGATGTCCTGAATGTCGTCAAAATGTCTTCCTTTCATTAATAATATTTCCTTTATGTTCCAGGAAAGAAAAAAAGTCACTGAGGGCCAGATCAGGTGAGTAGGGAGGGTGTTCCAACACAGTTATGTGTGTGCTGGCTAAAAACTCCCTCACAGACAGAGCCCTGTGAGCTGGTGCCTTGTCGTGATGCAGGAGCCATGAGTTGTTGGAGAAAAGTTCAGGGCATTTTCGTCTGTTTTTCACGCAGCCTTTTCAGCACTTCCAAATAGTAAACTTGCTTGACTGTCTGTCCAGTTGGTGCAAATGCATAATGAACAATCCCTCTGATAGCTAAAAAGGTAGCATCATCAGACGGAAATTTTGGGTTTTTTTGGAGGCGGGTAGATCCCTGGCTGGGAATCGAACCCAGGCCACAGTGTTGAGGGCACCGAAGCCTAGCCACTACACCACCAGGGAAGCCCCCCGGAACGAACTTTTTTGGTCATGGAGAATTGGCTGACTTCCACTGTGCACTTGAACGCTTTGTTTCAGGGTCATATTGGTACAGCCATGTTTCATCACCAGTGATAACACAGCCCAACACATCATCTTGCCTCTCCAAAAGGTCCTGGCAAACTTCAAATCTTTTGCTTTTGTTCATGGGTGAGCTCCTTCAGGACCATTTTTGCACACACCTTTCTTATGCTAAGATTTTCCTGTTTCTCTGCCGATGTTTAACTTAGTCTGCTATGAGTCTCACGGTCAGCTGGCGATTTTGACGCAAAATTTGACAAATTTTTGCAATGTTTTCATCAGTTCTGCTCATTACTGGCCACCTTGACCTCTCTTCACCAGTGACACTTTCTCTCCCCTCAGAAAAATGTTTAATCCATTTGTACACTGCTGTTTTCTTCATGGCATTATCCCCATAAACTTGGACTAACAAACATGTCCCTGATTTCACTTCCACTCTTGTCAAATTAAACAAGAAATTTAATGTTTATTTGTTGCTCTAATTCAAGTTCTGACATTCTTGTGATGGCACACAAAACATGCAACAATAATGAACGCCACTCAGCAAGACACCATCACACACAGACATGAACACAGCTGTGAGACACATATACACCAAGGTTATGACACCGCACCGAGTTGTAAGTCTGCCAATGTAAGCGCACAGTGGCAAGTTTGCAAACTTAACTGTCAGATTTTGGGTACAATGACAGCTCTGATGGTCATTCCAGAAAGAGTTCCAAAATCACATTGAGGAGTTCCCTGATGGTGTAGTGGCTTGGGGCTTCCGCGCTGGCACTGTCAGCGCTGTGGCCTGGGTTCGATTCCCAGCCAGGGAGCTACCCACATACAAAAAGCAAAAAAAATAAACAAAAACAAAATCACTTTGAGGAGTGGCTAGAGGCTGGCATTAGTGCATAGCTTCCGAAGGGGAGCACTTCGAAAGTGACCATAGTGATGATATTCAGCAATGAGGTCTGTAGCACTTTTTCTGAGATGATTTCACAGAGTTAATTGTCCAACCTCGTACGTGTGGTGGAGAGCAAAGGAATTAGAACAATTCCAAGTTGGAAGCAGGATCGCCGCTGTTTTACATTTGTGACCAATAAAGAAGGACTACAAAAAAAGAGGGCTGTCTCTGAAACAAAGCTGTTCCCAGCACCTGTCCCTGAAACACACCAACCAGCTCCCACGGCTGGAGCGAAGGGGGCTTAGCAGCAGGTCGACTGAGAAGGGTGCTACTGAGGAAGCCATCTACGGGGAAGACAAAAAGGGAATACTTACTACAAATCTACTATGCACCTTTTCCAGAATTCGTTTTTCATTCAGAGCCATAGCTTCACCTTTCCTCCTCTTGATTCTCTTTTTTTCTAGCTTTTTACAGGCATACATTTTCCCCGTGGCCCTCACTTGACAGGCACAAACCTAGTTTTAAAAAAGAAAAAAAGGGTTTACATATACCTGACATTTCTTATGCTACAAAAAGAAGACTGCTTGCTTCAATGGCAACCCCATCTGGGAAAGAGCAACAGACTTGGAGGAGCCCTGGCCACGCCCGTCGTGGACGCGGCTGAGTTTCAGAGTCAGCTCCTTACCGATAGCGCCCTCCCGTACGGAAGGCATCGGGGACAGCACGTGAACACGGCGCGCTTCGTAGGCGCGAAGGCAGTGGGAGAGCAGAACTTGTTCCCACTGACACTGCTGCCTCTCTTTACTCTAAATGTGTCTCCCGATGGCTCCTTCCTTTGTACCAGGGGAAGGAGTTTGAAAACTAGATTCTTACTTTTTAAAAAAAGTTCAAGAACAGAAGGAATTATATTTCATAGAATCCACAGACTTTCAAACATTTATTCTACTTGTTTTAAAGTAATATTTATATATTACTTTATATTATAAAAATTTTCAAACATATAAAAGTGAAGACAATAGTATAATGAGGTGCCAGGTACCAGGCCTCCCAGCTTCTGGACATAGACGTGTGGCCATCTTATTTCCTCTGACTCCTACCCACTTCACACACACCCTCTCACACACACACCAGTCACATCTACTCTGTACCATACACGCACACACACGCAACACCCCCACATCCCATATACCTCCTCCACAACCACACACATATGTACATACCACCCATAGCTACTCCACATCTCACACACCACGCAGAGGATGGATGATTTTAAAAGCAAATATTAGACATGATACAATTTTACACATCAAAAAAATAATCCTAATGATAAAATCCAAAGTTCACTGTGGAAAATATTTGAAGTATTTAATAAAGACAATGATAAAACACACCTGAGATTCTAAGATGACTATCATTAATATTTTGCTGTATAGCTTCTAAATTGCCCTTTGTACGTGTACATGCAAGGATATATACCTTGTTCCCCCCAACCCCTCCCTAGCTTTTAGGGAAAAATAAGGCTTGTATTATAAATAGATAATATGCTATACCTCCTTTCTTCATCTTATGGTGTCACTATTTTCTTATTAAATGTTCTCCCAATATGTGAATATTCCAAAATTTGATCATTTTCCTACATTAAGTCTTGGCATATAAATCTTTGCATATCTCTTTTTCATTAAGAGAAGTTCTTTGAGTGGAATTGCCAAGTCAAAGGAAGGGAAAGGAGAAGTGGTGGGGCGTCAGGCACGGCACTATCTGCTGGATACCAATCCTGCATCTGCTCCTCACAACAGCCCAGGGAAACAGAGATCACACACCCAGAAGTGACACAACAGAAACTCAACCTCAGGTCCGCCCAATGCTTAGGTGTACACTCTTTCCACCATGTTCGGTTACCTCTAAAACAGTGCAAGCAGAGAGGCCCACCCAATTCCCTCTCACCTGGGCTTGCCTCAGGACCCTGCAAATCTATTCTGGAGGGCTTAAAGCATCAGTGAAAGCAATACTGTTGACACAATAAGACAAAAGTGTATGCCCTTTCAGAGCCTCCAGGAAGAGGTGTTAGCATTTGGAAAAAGCAAATGTCCGGATAGAAAGGGACTAGTCACTCCTCTCTGGGCCTTGACACAGTGTACAGCACATCCAGAACAAGTCTGTGGAAAACTTCAATGGTTTATTCATCCATACAATCATTTGTTTGGGAACACAAGTAAATGTGTTACAGAAGTCATCTGTAAATCATAAATACACCCAGGCATTCACAACAGTTACAATGTTTGCTAAAATGTTCTTACTAAGTCCACTTTTAAAATGTATATGTAGCTGTACTAAAACTTCATTCTCTTGTAAATACAGGACCCATGTGTGCTTGGAACCTCTTTTCCTCTGTTCTTTGACAAAAATCTGAATTTTGTAGCCATCAAGAAAGGTAGAATAGTATGAACTGAAGATAGCAAATAACTCTCCTGCTCTAGGAGGTGCTCAGAAGATGCATTTCTCACAGAACATCTAAGATGAAATGTTACACGTATTTGGTTGGATTATGGCTAGTATTCTAAAAGGTCTCCAGAACTACATCGGGGGTACAACACTGCTGCTGCTTCTGAAGTAATGGCCATGTGGACCAATTTCTCATGTCAAACTGCAAACGGACAAGCTCTTACTTGTAGTGTGTCACCTCTTGGGTCAGCTTTCCAATTCACAGTGAGGGGATTCTCGTGGCTTTGACTTTCACTTGGAATTTGGGGGATGTGTGATTTAAACACACGGGCAGTGTAACCTCTTCTGACTTAACACCGAGTTTCAGTTCCCTTCTGGATCTGGGGACTTATAAATGCTGATACTGAATATGATCAGTCCAGATAATTCCAGAGGCAATTAACATCTCTGTTCATTGAAGCACATGAGTCTCTGTCCACCTACCACAGTGGTCTCTTATTTCGGAGAGCCATTGTATTTAAAAGCCATTGCTCATGAATTTGCAGGTACTTTCCTCGGGATTTTCCCAAATTTAATCCATTTTCTAACACCTTTTAATGTAGGTGTGAGCTACATATATGTTTGAACAGAGTTAAGTAAGCATATTTAACAATATACTCTCTACAACATGAACTTTTTAGCTAATCCTAAATTACGGAAATACAGTAACAGAAATTCTACAATACAAAAACAGAAAAATATTTTCAATCAAGACAAACATCAAATGTGGGAAAATTTAAGAAATATAAAGTAAAAGGTAAAATCAAAAAGCTAGTAAATTCTTTTTTCTAGATCTCTTAATTTTTTAAAAGCTTGTAGCAAAGTACCTTTTGCTCAAAGTTCAATCTTAATTCTCATAGTTGGCTAAAATTATTCCCCAAATACACAGTAAGGAAATAAATGTATTGCTAAAGCTGATAATAATATTACCTGAAGATCATGTCTTTGATTACCTTGCTGTCTACTGTTCTAGAAGTATGCTCAGAAGTGGTCACATGTTACTTACCTCTCCAAATCCACCTTTTCCTAGAACTCTGTAATGTCTAAATGTGTTCTTTGTTACTGGTCGCCTAATTAAAAAAGAAAAAGTTTTAGTCTCATACCAGTGTATTTTAAAACAGAAACACCTACCTTGCCTTTGTCCTAGCCTTATTTATGGAAACATGGGTCAAGAGGGATGCCCAGGGACTAAGAGTAGGACCCTCTCAACTGCGCTAAGAGAATTAAGATTTGTTCAGATTACTGGAGATGGACGCATAGCCGTCCAGTTATCTAAGTAAAGACAAATCTGCAACCAGCCCACACTATGAAATATTTATGTATTCTCAGACGTACTGCCTTGGGCCTGTCAGAAAGCTACTGAGGAAAAGGACATACCTACATATCTCAGAAAGCTACTGAGGAAAAAAGAACTTCAAAGAGATCACCCAACATCTCAAAAACACATGTATGGACTGGAACTAGAAATCTGATCAATGATTGATAACTGTAATAACCACCACCACGTTGGCGGCAGCTGACACTCTCTGAGCATGTCTCACACATCTCTCAGGTGACCCTCCAGTCCAGAAGAATAGACTGTAAGTACCACTATTTTACAGAACGAGGACCTGAAGCTCAGAAAGACTAAGACACTAGCCTGAGGCAGCACAGCTAGCACGAGCCGAGCAGAGGCTGAGACCACTGAGACGCAGGCACTGCACTGGATTCTATTTCTATGGATCTAGGATATGCTTTATCTTCTAACTACTGCACCAACAGGGGTGACTGTCACTTTAAAAAGAGAATGGATCAACTGAATGAGAATAAACTGAATAATACACATTAATAATTTCTGTATAAAAATGTCAAATACAACACAAGATTTCCTGTGGTATTCTGACAGATGGAATGGCGTATGTCAATCCGTATGCATTATGAGACGTTATACTTGTTTTCATTGAACTTTAAGTTAGAACATACCTTTCTAGCCATTTCCACTGTAAAAATCGAGAAAAATATGGGCTTTCTTGGTATTCTTCAAATGGGTCTCCACTTAAGTAGCTATGGACAATTCTGGAAAAAGATTTTATGTAATTATATGCCTGTGTTGCATTACAATATGAAAAAAATTGTTAGTGAACTAATGAGCCCTTGATAGGGGAAAGTCAATCATTACACACAATTCAATACATTCAATTTTGCAATTATAGAATTCCTGAATGATTTCTAATGCTATCAATGAAAATATGAAAGCAAAAATGCACAAGAAATGCAGTCAATTTACCCAAAGTTAGGGGTCCTTTTTATGTATATGGACATCAGAGATATTAGTACTTGATAAAAACAATATACCAGTAGAAGGACAATAGTGTAAAGTGTATTCAAAGTGTGTGTGTGTGTGTGTGTGTGTGCACTGCAGACATGTGCATAGGCAGGTATAGTTCAGGAGGGAATGTAAACACTTTCTAAATACAATTGGAGTGAAATGTCTAAATGATAATAGTATTTGAGGGAGAAAATGTTACTACATGACACCACCTTATTTTGACACTGAAAATAAAGCACCTAATAAATTATTTTAAGCGACGCATTTCTTGGAGAAATTTCATGCAATTAGCCGTGCCTCTTAGGCTTTATTTTTTCATAATTTTATTACAGAAATGATAAAATGCTTACTTGGGGAGTGGATAAAGAACAGAATGTAGCCTGTCCTTCAAAACAGCTCCTTAGTTACTAAGTACCTACTGAATGGATTTGCAAGCAGTGTGCTGGATGCTGGAGGGAAAGTGTGTTCTGAGGGCCCCTAAAGACCCAGACCCTTTCAGGAGTGTTCGACAATGAAACTTTATTTACAGTCCTCCTAAGACCTTACACACCTTTTTAAAATCTCATTCTCACAGAGGGGTGTTTCAGAAGCCTCAAGACATGTGACAACATCACTGCTCTAATGGGGGATGTTTGTGTCTTCTTATTTTTTAAAAACATAACCCGCATAAACAAAAGGTCTGTGGGTACTCAGTTATTTTTAAGAGTGTATCAGGGTCCTGAGAGCCAAGGTGTGAAACTGCTGCCACATCCACCTTAGAACTGAGCACACTGTTCTGGAGGCTGCCTAGACCGACTCCTCACTCTCTAGTCGAGGGAGAGGAGGGCCCGCTCCCTGCCTTGGGGGGCACCTTTCTCTGATGAGCCTGTGGGCAGCTGAACTCCAAACCTTCTGTGAACTGGTTAAAGGATTCTAATACTGTTGACTTAGTTAAATCAACTTGGTAAAGGTATTTAAGTATTTCCACAAGAAGAGCACCACAAATACCAACTCACTCTATTACACCTGTAGTACATTTCAGTCTATATAAATTAATAAGGTTAATGACTACCATCAGCTTTACCAGTGCTTCTCAATTTTACTTCCTAATACCCCTTACCTCCAAACAGCACACGCCTTACCACTGCTCTAGTCTGGCAAACAAACCTGCACACATTTTTTTTTAATTATGACATTTAAAACTGTATCAGTTCAATGTTGGGTTTTAATGCATTCATCCCAGCAATCCCACTAACCACACTATGCTGACTCACACCATGGCCTCACAGGGAAAACAGGTAGCATAAAGGGATCACTCGTGTCCACTACAGCACCAGTACTCTAAGATCCAAAATGAGAAAACAAGGGTTTTAGGGAAATAAAGGTTGTAACAATACAGACATGAGACAGGATAACAGAAGACACTGAAACTCCTAGTTTCTTCACAATATTATGCTTAAGTCTCCATTTAGCCAGTGCTTGGCACAGTCAATGACAAATGATAAACACTTAATAAATTATCTAAAGAGTAAATAGTCATCAGTCAAATAAACTAATCAAAATAAATAGATGCTGAGTATCAAAATTTATTTAAAGATTGACAACTTTAAGTCCCTATCTTGAAACTTGTGCACAAAGAAGGCAGAACTGTTGATCAGTCTAACACAGTCACGTACACCAGCCCATACTTTTCAATAGGACAGAATTCAAAAAAGCTTGCTTAATCAGATCTAGTGAACAGGTAACATCAGTAAAGAGTCCTAAGGCTGAAATAGGGAGCATATAGTATCTGTAAAAAGAGAAGATTCTCTGAGAGGTGAAAGGACAAATTATTAAAAAAAAAAAACAAACAATGAAGTTGTAATTATTAGGTAAATTAAATGACATCGACTGCTAAGAACCCGAATCCCACACAACAAGGTAAACTAAAGGCCTGTAACAAGAGTCACAGGCCCACCCACACGAGGAGACCTCCGTTACTCATGAGCTGGGTTGCCCCATCAATCAATGTGATTTCTTCCACATGGCCTTGTGAGCACGTGCGCTTGGTCTTTTTACTCACGGTGTGTCCTTTCTCCCCCCATCTAAGGATGGAGAGTTTGGTATTCCCTGCCATATCTGCCCTTGGTTTTTGAAAAAGATACTAATGACAATGTGTGTTATGGACTGAGTATGTCCCCCCCACATCATATTTTAGAATCTAATCCCCAAGGTGATGGTGTTAGGAGGTGGGGCCTTTGGGAGGCGCTCAGGTCATGAGGGTGGGACCCCCATGACGGGATCAGGGCCCGTACAAGAGGCCAGAGGCTAGCTTACTCTTTCCACCAAGTGGGAACACAACAAGAAGCTGGCTATCATCAGAAGCCAGCCCTGCTGGTACCCTGCTCTGGGGCATCTGGCCTCCAAACTGTAAGAAATAAATGTCTATAAGCACCAAGTTTGCAATACCACTTTGTTATAGCAGCCCAAGAGGACTAAGACACTGTGCTTCCAGAAGTGTCAATGAAAAGGCCAGTGAGAGAAAGCCTGGCCCGGCCCAAGGTAAAGCCTGCCCTGGAGGGGTTCCTGTCTCCAGTCTGTGGACATAGCCTGCTTTGCCTGTGGAATGTCACTTGAAGGCTGTGAGCCTTCAATCCTGCTTTCCTTTCCAGTGTCAGTCCAGGATGACATCCTCAGGAAACATGGATGGTGCAGGGCTGCTGCATGAGGACGCAGCAGCCCACCTGCTGAACACGCAGTCGGACAGAAACTACTCAGCACATCCTGCGACATGAAGTACAACGTCAGGTCTGGCTGCTGACACACATGATCTCAAAGTCCAGGGACATACGCTCCTTCCCCACTAAGTTGCTGAAGCACATGCTTACTCGAGGAACAAAACCCAGTTCTCGTGTAACTCCGAATCCCAAAGGAGTGCTCTAGCTGCCCAAGTGACTGCCCAGCGTACACCATTTTCTTTCAAGCTGCAGATACCCACCATGGTAAGTGAGAAAATGACTGAGCCTAGGCTCCAGTGTCAGAGAGACCTAAACCCACACTGCGGACCTGATTTACAGATGGCTCGGAGATGCCAAACACTAGGAATTCACAGATGAAGCACTCTGATTTGCATCCACTAGTTAACATAAAAATCAGAGAAACGACAAACTACGTCCGAAGTAACAAATTAGGAATGAATTTTCAATTTTTTTTCTAGTAGTTTCCACAAAAATTAAAATGGAATAGAAAATCAATCAGTTTTAGAACTGGAATCTTTGCCAAAGGTACAATGCAAACCCAGAAGCCGTACTGTTACCCTACATTACAACAGGGACTTTCAAGATGACTGAATTAAGGTCTTGAGAGACGATCCTGGATTATCCAGATGGGACCTGAATGCAATCCCGAGCGCCCTTATGAGAGCAACACAGAGGGAGATCTGGATACACACAGAGTAAGAAAAGGCTATGCAAAGGCTGAAGCAGAGACAGCTCCAAAGATGCTACACTCCTGGCTTTGAAGACGGAGGAAGGAGCCCCAAGCCACGGAATGAAGCTCTAGAAGCTGGAAAGGCCAGGAAATGGATTCTCTCCCCTAGAGCTTCAAGGAGAGCATGACCCTGCTGACACCTTGGCTTCTGGCGGCCTTCAGACTTGTGACCTTCAGAACTCTTAACAGAATAAATGTGGACCGTTTCAGGCCACCATGTTTGTGGCGATGTTACAGCAGCCAATAGAAAACTAAGACGGATTTCTCTGTCATTCCACTCAGTTACAAGTTCCCTAAGGGTAATGGGCCAAGTCACCATTGTTTATCACTTTATTCCCAGAACGTAGATCAAAGATAGGCACATAGTAGGTGCTTAATGTTTTCCAAAAAGAGTAATACGCCAAGGCTCTGGAATGTACATTTTCTTAAGGCCTGTAAGAATGTAAACTCAAGCCAGCAGGGTTTTATTCGGTTCTCTGCTATAACCTCAACTCATAAAAGGAAACTATTATGGGTTGAAATGCATCCCTCAAAGAGATATGAAGGCCTAACTCTGTAAACAGGACCTTATTTGGAAATAGGGTCGTCACAGATGTAATTTGTTAGGATGGGGTCATGAGGAGCAGAGTGGGCCTGACTCCAATACTGACAGCTGTCCCAGTAAGGAGAGGAAGAAACAGAGACAGAGGCACACAGAGATGGCCATGTGACTAGAGACAGACTGAAATGCTGCAGCTCCGAGCCAAGGAACACTGAGGCTAACCAGCCATTACCAGAGGAGGCAGAAAGGGTCCTCTCCTAGAGTTCTGAGAGAGAATAACCCTGATGACAGCTGACTTCAGACTTCCAGATTCCTGAGACCACGAACTTTTGTTGTTTTATGTCACCTATTTGTGGTGCTTTGTTACGGCAGCTTGAGGGAACTGACAGTTCCTGATGAGGCGGGCTCTCCACAAACTCCGCTGAATGAGTGGATATGTGACACAGATACATCTTGCATAAATACACAAAGGACTACGTGTTTGGGGCCAGAACACTTCAGACACTGTTCTTCCTTCCTATGTACTTACGAAAGCTGAATTTAGCCAGTGTTCTTAGAATCTTCCTGTTCATAATGCAGAGGTCTGGAGAAAAGATATTTTCAGCAAGTGCCTAGATCTAAAAATACATTTTATGGGGATCTTTTCATCCCAGACACAAGCAATTTGGAAGGCTAAGCAGAGAGTACAGGAGCCAGGAAAGCGATGCTCCTATACTGGCTATCCTGGAGGTGAGCCATCCCAGTGTGTCATGTACGTGTGTGGAATGACTACTCTTGCTCGTGAAAGTGACCACTTTAGCCTGCAAAGTCCTCTGACAAGAACTGCGTCGTGCAGAGGACCCTCTGGTAGGCCCCGTCCGAGGCTGAGCACCAGACCCGCAGGTCTGGGCATGCCCACTCACCTTGTGCAGGCCTCAAAGACTTCCTTGGAAGGGTCCTCCTTCAATCTCAGTCTGCACTCTCTCACAACACGCGGAGGTATTTCTGGTAAAGCGGCTGCCGACTTCTTAATACAGCACAAACCAAATAATGACAATTAGTAATTTCATAGTTTACCAACTATGAACAAAACCTAACGCTTATGTGAAAAAAACGAAAACATAAAGTGCACGACGTAACAAGTCAAAGTAACTTTCACTCTGCCCCCAGTGTCCTCCTCCAGGACTCAGAGTGGTATTTACCTTGCCCTGTGTGTATATCTAACAGAGCGGAAGGCAGGGTCCCCAAGAGATACTGTACCACCAAGTTCACAGCTGCATAATTCACAATAGCCAAAGGTGGGAACACCCAAGTGTACGAGGTGCTCAATTAATTTCACGAACTCATCTTAGGAAAAGTGCTACATGCCTCATTGCTGACTATCATAGTTCTGGAGGCAGGGAAGTATTAAGATCAGGGTCACCTTCAGGTGAGGACCCTCTTCCTAGTTCACAGCTGGCACCTTCTAGCTGTGTCCTCATGGTGAAAGAGGCTGGGGACCTCTCAGGAGCCTCTTTGAAAAGGGTAGTAATCCCACTTGTAAGGACTCCATCCTCATTATTTTTTCGCATGAGGACATCCAGTTGTCCCAGCTCCATTCACCGAAAGGCTATTCTTTCACTGTTGTGTTGTCCTGGCACCCTTGTTGTCAGTCACTTGACTATACACATATGTGTTGGTTTCTGTACTCCATCCATGGATCTGTAAGACTGTCCTTATGCCAGGACCAGACTGTCTCCATTACTGTAGCTTTGTAGCAAATTTTGAAACTAAGAAGTACAAGTCCTCTGACTTTTTTCTTCTTCAAGACTGTGTTACGACTGGGGTTCCCTAGGGGTATAGGGACTAGGCTTCGGTGCTCTCACCAGCAGGGCCTGGGTTCAAATCCTATTCAGGGAACCAACAAAAAAAAAAAAAAAAAAAAAAAAAGATTGTTATGACTATTCTGGCCCTTTGAGTATGCATATGAATTCTAAGATCAGCTTGTTAATTTCTGCAAAAAGTGGTGCTAGGAGTTTTCTAGGGGTTATAATGAATCTCTAGATTAATTTGGGGAGTATTGTTATCTTAAGTCTTCTAATCCATTAACATGGGATGTCTTCCCATTTATTTAATTTTTCAGTGATGTTTTTAAGTTTTTCAGTATATATAACCTTTACAATTCTTTTGTTATATTTATTCCCATTTTATTCTTTTTTTTTTTTTTTGTATGTGAGTAGTTCCCTGGCCGGGAATCAAACCTAGGCTGCAGCACTGACAGCGCCAGCAACAAAGCCTTAAGCCACTACACCACCAGGGAACTCCCTCATTTTATTCTTTTTTATGCTACTGAATTTAATGGAATTGCTTTCTTAATTTCATTTTTGGATTTTAATTGCTGATGTATAGAAATGCAACTGAATTTTGTGTAATGATCTAGTATCCTGCAATGCTGATGACCTCATTTATTAATTAGCTCTAGTATCCCCCCCCCCCATGCATGTGTGGACACTTCAGGATATTCTATATACAAGTGCTATGGTCTGAATGTCTGCCGCCAAATTCGTATGTGCTTAGATGATGAGGATGGAGTCCTCACGAGTGGGATTACTGCCCTTATAAAAGAGGCTCCAGAGAGGTAGGTCCCCAGCCTCTTTCACCATGAGGACACAGCAAGAAGGTGCCAGGTGTGAACTGGGAAGAGGGCCCTCACCTGATGGTGACCCTGATCTTAAGACTTCCCAGTCTCCAGAACTATGAGCAATAACCTTCTGTTGTTTCTGAGCCACCAAGTCTGTGCCCTTTTGTTACAGCAGCCTAAACTAACTATGGCAGCAAGATCACGCCACCTGCAAACAGGTGGTCCTGCTTGGTCTGTTTCAGTCTGGATACCTTTTCTTTCTGCTGCCTAATTGCCCTGGCTAGAATTTCCAGTGCCAAACAGAAGTGATGAGCGCAAACATCCCTGCCTTGTTCCAGATCTTAAGGGGCAAGCCTCTGACCCGTCACATTTCAGTATGATGTCAGCTGTGAGTATTTCGTGTTATGTCTTTTATCAGGTTAAGTTCCATTCCATTCCTAATCTGTTGAGTGCTTTCATTAGGAAAGTCTTTGGGTTTTGTCAGATGCTTTTTCTGCTCTAATTAAGTTGATCATGTGGTGGGTTTATTTTTAACTTTTATTAACATGATGAATTATACGAATGGATTATCATATGTTGGACCAACTTTGCATACCTGAGATAAATCACACTTGATTTTGGTCATTATTATTTTTTTAATTGAAAACCATATTTGGCTGAATTTTAGTGTTTGGAAATCCTGAAAAGAAAACTAGGAATGACTGAGGATAAAGGACTTTACCCTTTTAAAAAGATAAGAAAAAATGCAAGATTGAACATACAACTTTGCCTTACTTCTATGTGTTTTAAGGTATTCTGGACTGCTGAAATTTGAGCAAAGGGGTTCCCTTTTCAATATGCAAAAGAAAGAAACTGTTTTATAAAGAAAAGACAAGAAAAAGAAAAACTACGATGATGATGTGACCCACTGCTAGTCTGTCTTGAGTGAAGCACAAGTGTGGTTTCCCCAGCCAATGGTAAGAAGAGAATCAGGGAGTTCCCTGATGGTGTAGTGGCTTAAGACTTCAGCGCTGGCGCTGTCAGTGCTGCAGCCTGGGTTCGATTCCCAGTCAGGGAGCTACCCGCATACCAAAAGGCAAAAAAAAAAAAAAAAAAAAGAAGAGAATCACACCACCTTCAGCAGCCCGTGGACACCTCACGCTGTGCTCGCCACAGATGGATGCGTGCCCCTCCCTCCCCTTCCACATTCACTACATCCACCAGGATCACTCTTTAAATTGTCTTTTTTCTTGACAAGCTTCTTTGCTATGTATTTCTTCAGAAAAGGTGAAGAACCTTTTCGGGGGTACCTACAAATAATGCAGATGCTGTTAACAGCTGTGTTTGAAAAGAGCAACCTTTGAGCCACAGAGGCTGGGGCAGACACAAGTTTTGGAGTCAAAACCTATTTATTTGGGCCTGAATCATATCTCTGCTGCCCACGGGCTGCGTGTACATCTTTGAGCGCATAGTTCTCTGGCCTTTCCCTCTGGCACTCCATCTTTAGCACCAATGAGTTTCCCCTATGAGATGGTGCTAGCATCTTCAGTTAGCTAGGCTCAAAATCTCAGTCTTGTGGCCTCATTCTCACACTATTCTCTAACTCCAGTCTCTATATTTTTAATTCCTAGCTTCAGCGATGACTACCTGTGTCACCTTTGGCAAGTCACGTAACCACTGACTTTCAGTCTTACCATATGAAGAGGGACATGATGGTGTGCCTACTTCATAGGACTGTTGTGCACACTAAGTAATTTATTAGGTGCACAAGGGTTAGCGCAGTGCAATATTCACTAAATGTTAGCCATGGTGTTGTTACTGTTCTCTTCCAACACTGTAACCCCTGTAATAGGGAACCTGCCAGGGCTGAGACTTCTAATGGCCTACAGAAAGGAAGGCATACAAAGGGAAGCAGGTTATAGCTTTAATTTCTTTTTTTTTTTCCTGTGTGTGTGTGTGTGTGTGTGTGTGTGTATGGGTAGTTCCCTAGCTGGGAATCGAACCCAGGCCACAGCATTGACAGCGCCAGCGCTGAAACCTTAAGCCACTACACCACCAGGGAACTCCCTATAGCTTTAATTTCAGGGACATACTAAACTGAAAGTACCTAGTGAATCAAAAAGCATAAAAACTTAGGAGAAAAATGTTATTTTCAGTCCAAGGGAGAAAAATAAAATTCTCTAATTCTATATTGTTTGAGAAAACAAAGAAAATTTAAAAATCTTTGAATCAATTCTCTAAGAAATACAACTGTTAATTTCCTCACTGAGTCAAAAGTAAATGTAGAGGAACATTTATAAAAAAGATTTTAACATACTTGTTACATCTTATCCAATTAAGTAAAAACGGCGATGTACTTTAAGGAAGGTATTTACAAATCTCTGTATCCAAAGGAGAAAAGCACACCTCATTACTGAAGAATGTGTCTAAGACTGACAGCCCACAGTTTCTTCTGTCTTCATCAACGGCCACTTCATATTCTGCCTGATTGTAGCGATGACAGGGAAGAAATGTTAGTTAATGCTTCCTCATGGACTTCAAACTCTCTGACTTAAGGAATCGACTTGGTACCCTAAGAACCAGAGAGCAGTTCTATGGATCAAGTGTCTGTAGCTCTTCTTTGGGAAACTAATAGCTATGTGGGGGCGAGGTCAGCTTTTTTAAAGGGTTAATAATGTAGCGGAACAACACGTCCATAATGCTCTGTCTTATTTTCAGCCATTAAACGTGGCCCCCAAAATGAGAGAAAACAACCACTTGGGCTACTCTAAACAACAGCTTCTTAGAACGGTCCAAAAAGCACCTAGAAACATTGAGTGTAGTGCTCCCAGGAAGTCAGAGTTGGTGATGTCTAAGCAGGGGTCACCTCATAGGTGTCAGGGGAGAGACCTTAGGAGTGGACAATACCACACAGGCCAGAACACAGAGGAAGCCTCAGAAGCAGAAGCTGACCAATATCTCAACACCTACAGAGGGTAGGCAAGGACGAAGAAATGGAGAAGAGGAAAAGAAAACCAGAGGAGAGATCACAAAAGCCTTCATAAGAGGATTTCAAGAAGAGGTTACTCGATGATGTCAACAGACACTGAGAGTCAAGCATGCCTCAAAGAAGCTACTGGGTTTTGCAAACGGGCCTCAGGAGTAGTGAAGCTAAAGCAGATAGAGCTGAAGAGAGAAGTGAGGAAGTGAACACCAAAGGAAGCTGATCTACTGAACACACTAAAAGTTCTCAAAGATAAAGTCCCTGTGGGTAGGAATCCAGCCGTATACTTCATTCCATATCCTTCACAGGTCCAGCAGAGGGGCCAAGGCCTCCAGGCTAACCACCTAGTCAGAGCCTGCTTCACAGTCCGTGTTCAAGGGCAGCGAACTCACCATGAGTACATACTAGCACACTCTTTACCTACAGAACCTTTAAACTCAAGTTCTGGGACTTCTGGACACTATATGGCACCTGATTAGGAAAAAAAAAAAAAACCACTGTGTTTCTATGATGGTCTTTTTTTTCCTTTTTTTTTTTTTTTTTTTTTTTTTTTTTTTCAATAAGAATGTATTTGAGCCAAACTTATGACATATGCCAGGGAGCAAAATCTCAAATGCTATCTCTAAGATGGTCTTCTGATGTGCCAATTTGGCAGGCAACAATCTCCAGTTGTCAAACACAAATCCCAGCTGTTGCCATGATGGTATCTGTGAACATGATTAAAGTCTACATCATGTAATTAAAGTTGACTTTAAGTAAAGGAGGTTGTCCCAGATCACTGGTGGGCCTGATTCAATTGCTGAAAGACCCTTAAAGCAGAGCTGAGGCTTACCTGAAGAAATTTATGCCTGAGAAGAGCAGTATCTCCCCATTTCTGGAGAGTTACATCCAGCCTTTCCTGATGGTCTGCCCTAGCCAGACTTTATGATCAAGTCAGCCAATTCCTTTCAATAAATCTCTAGATACCTATCTCCTGATGGTTCTATTTCTCTCATTGACCCCCGACTCACAGAGATGCCATTAATTCATTCAGCAAACACTGAGAGGGGAGCAGAGCAAACCGCCATGCTAGGTGCCATGAGGGGAAATGGGCAGCCTGCAGTCTCTCCACTCTAGAA
This sequence comes from Lyroderma lyra, assembly GCA_004026885.1. Classification (NCBI taxonomy): domain Eukaryota; kingdom Metazoa; phylum Chordata; class Mammalia; order Chiroptera; family Megadermatidae; genus Lyroderma; species Lyroderma lyra. The sequence continues at coordinate 107,453 of PVJL010001230.1, read as the reverse complement.
GCTCAGAGGACCTAGACTCACCTAGCACAGTACAACCAGAGCAGTGTGCTGTGCAAATGGCACATGGTGTGAGTGCTCACCCACACAGCTACAGTTAACAAGCAAAACAAAGCCTGTCACTGCGGTCAATTGGCTGTCACCTAATAACTAGCAGGTATATGACAACATCAGATTTAAACCTAAAAAGAGTTTTAACAATGCAGTTCAGCCATTTTAAAATAAAGAAGAACTGCAGGTCCCTAAATTCTTAAAATGTATCAGCTTGGCAAATATAACCCAAATGTTAGACATATTGCATTCTACCTGGACCTGAGTGGGCATTTTCTACTGCATCACAGCTCTCGCTTTAAAAAAAATACCTACTTCCTTTCAAAGCTCTGGCTTATTCAGTAAAGGTAACAGGAAGGAAAGGGCTGGTAGGAAGCAAAAAACAAAACAGGTAAGAGCCTCAAACATTTTTCTGAAAGAATACATTATAAATACATATGTTGAAAAAGCTATGTCAGAGAAAAAAATGAATAAACATTGAATTGTACAAAACAATACACTGCACATAATAAGTAGTCAATACATATCTGCTGATACGACAAGGGCAGGCCAAGAAGGAGAAAGGAAGCATTATAATTTTGGTACAAATACCTAAAAGTAAGAGAGTTTTTCTGTTAAATTCTACCAATTTTCTACTGTTACACTGCTTCTGAATTTCAGTTTTGAAACTTCTACATTTGCCAGAGGTATAAAGATTTAGAAACAGAATTTCTTTATCTATAAGAAAATAACAGCAAATATCAAGCAGGATACATGAAAATGTTAGAAAATTTTATAAATCATAGTAAATTCCATTCAATGTGATCATCCTTCTTACATTAACTTTATTCCTTTATGCTTCTGGGTTAAAGTGTTTTATGTATATAGTATCTGCTACATGAAGGCAGGAAAGATACTTTTCAGGCAGTGCCAATAAGCAGATAGTCTTAATTAATGGCTCAAACTTCTCAACAAATGAAAGCAGCAAGTATCAAAGTATTCAGTAAGTACATGTGATTCTCCAACACATGAGATGTAACTCTGTATGAGCTACTGCTTTATACTACAGCGATTTCCACAACAAGACAATAACATGACTTCAAGACTAGTTACCCATTCCCACGTCACTGCCGAGGTCTTATTAATAATAACTTAGATCTCATCCTAGTTTTCAATTTTCAAAGGAACAAGATTGGGTGGTTCAACACTGAGATAAATCCTTACCACTGCATCCAGGAATTCAAAGCACCTCTTTAAATCATGTTTTGTGTCACAGAATTGCCTGAAGAGAAGTCTTCCTATTGGCTGCTTGTCACAAAGACTGCTATAATCCTTTTCTGGGTGAAGAAAGCAGGTAAGAAACAAGCAAATATAATCAATACAATTCAGAAAGTGCTTTTTCTGAAACTGACTGTTTTTAGTTGATGCTATAAGTCAAAAATAGTTTCTGCAGTATGTATAATTTTTCAAACTACTGTTTTGCTTAGCAATTTAAACTGAGTTATCAGGAATATGTACTGGGGGTGGGGTACCCAAAAAAAACCAAAAATATCTTCTGGAGGGTGGGCCCCTTGCAGTACAGGCTTCTCCTGCTAAGTGAGTGTTCTAGGAACCCATCTGCATCAGTGTACCAGCTGGTAGTGTTGTAAGAGGCTGTGTTCTGCTTCAGTGAATTTTTTTTGTATGTGGGTAGCTCCCTGACTGGGAATCGAACCCAGGCCACAGTGCTGACAGTGCCAACACCGAAGCCTTAAGCCACTACAGCATCAGGGAACTCCTGAATTTTTTTTGGAGACTCAACACATTTGTCCATTTTATGATGGGTTATTTACACGAACAACGTGCACCATGACAACACACCACATTGAGTGTTCAGCCGTTTTTCATTTTATTTCCCTGGATGAAAAAATGTCCTCAAACGGAAATGTTTTGACATTGTGGAAGAGGTGAAACAAAAAACAGAAGCACTAAAAGGCATCAAAATCAATGAGTTCAAAAACTGTTTTGAGGGGGGTTTCCTGGTGGTATAGTGGCTAGGTTTCGGTGCTATCAACGCCATGGCCTAAGTTTGTTTCCCAGCTAGGGAACCACCAAAAAAACAAAAAACAAAAAACACAACTGTTTTTGAGCAGTAGAAAAAGCATCTCGATAGGTGTATTGCACCCAATGGAGAGTATTCCGAAGGTGAATGAAGTTTAAACATGTAAAAATAAGTAAACAATTTTTCATAAATAAATTCAGTTTTTTTGGGTCCCCTCCTAGAATATTTGATAGCATAAATAGTCCCAAGAAAAGTTTACAATATCTTAATTATAATGCAAATATCAAATGATGGAATCAACCTCAATAGTAATCACTGTGCAACATCCAGAAAAAATTACTATGAACACTATGGCTCACATATGAATTGGTCCAAGAAGAAGCAAGACCAATAAGCACATGAAAAATGCTCAACATCATTAGGCAATTGGGGAAATATAACTCACATTCACTAGGGTGGCTATAATGAAAATAACAAGTGTTGGCAAGGATGTGGAGAAACTGGAACCATTATATATTGCTGATGGAAATGTAAAATGATGTGAGCTGCTTTGGAAAAGTCTGGCAGTTTTCAGAAAGTCAAACATGGAATTACCATATGTAGTAGGCTGAATAATGGCCCCCCAAAAAATATCAGGTCCTAATCCCCAGACCCTGTAAATGTTCCTTTAATTGGAAGAAGAGTCTTTGCAGATATGATTAAGTGAAGGACCTTGAGATGGAAGATTATCTGGGTGGGCCATAAATGCAATCACGGGTACATTATAAGAGTCTAGAAATCCTCACATTTACAGATTTTTCTTTTCTTTTTATTTTTAATTTGCGGGGGGAGGTGGGGTATGTGGGTAGTTCCCCAGCCGGGAAGCGAACCCAGGCTGCACGGCCGACAGTGCCAGCACCGAAGCCCCAAGCCACTACACCACCAGGGAACTCCACATTTACAGATTTTTGATAAAAGATTCCAATTCAATAATGAAAGAATAGTCATTTCAATGAATGGTGCTAGACCAACTGAATATCCAATGCAAAAAAACAAAACAAAACTGGATCCCTACCTTATCCCATATACAAAAACTAATTTCAACTGGATCAAACACCTACATATAAGAGCTGAAACTAGTAAAACTCTTGTTTTGTTTTGTTTGTATGTGGGTAGTTCCCTGGCCGGGAATTGACCCCAGGCTGCAGTGCTGACAGCACCAGCCCGAAGCCTTAAGCCACTAGGGAACTCCTAGTAAAACTCTTAATGGAAAGCATAGGTATAAATCTTCACAACTCTGGATCAGGCAGTGGTTTTTTTTTTTTTAACATTTATTTCATTTTTCTCCTTGGATTTTTTTTTTTTTTTTTTTTTTTTTTTTTTTTTTTTTTTTTTTTTTTTTTTTTTTTTTTTTTTTTTTGGGTAGTTCCCTGGCTGGGAATTGAACCCAGGCTGCGGTGTTGAGCATGCTAAAGCCTAGCCACTACACCAGGGAACCCCCTGCAGTGTTTTTTTTTTGTTTGTTTTTTGTTGTTTTTTAATATGACACCAAAAGCACAAGCAACAAAAGAAAACATAGATCAGTTGGACTTTATCAAAATAAAAATTTGTGTTCCTCAAAGGATATCATTAAGAAAGTAAAAAACAAAAACAACAAAAAAAAAGACAGAAAATATTCAGAAATCATATCAGGGCTGTCTGGAAAAAATTCAGCCATAAATGCCTCTATTTTTCATATTACCTTAAATATAGTATGAAAAATACACATTTCAACAAGGAGAAGACAAACAACCCAATTAAAAAATGGGCAAAGGATGTGAACAGACATTTCTCTAAGAAAATATACAAATGGCTAGTAAGCACATGAAAAGAGATCCTCAACATCATTAGTTATTGGGAAATACAAATCAAAACACAATGAGAAGCCACTCCACATCCACTAGGATGGCTAGAACAAACACAGAAAGGAAAACAAAAAGTCCTGGCAAGGATGTAAAGGAAGTGAAATCCTCACACATCACTGGTGGGAATGCAGCCACTCTGGCAAACAGTCTGGCAGTTCCTCACATTAAACACCGGGTCACCATAGTTACCCAGCAATGCCAGTTCTGGGTATGTACACAGAAAAACTGAAAGCATGGACTCAAAAAACATTAGTTCACCAATGTTCCCAGAAGCACTGAACTTTATACTTAAAATAATAAAAATGGTCATTTTGGTTATGTTTTACCACAATAAAAAAACTAGTACATGAATATTTGTAGCAGTATTATTCATAATAGTCAAAAAATGGAAACAATTGTCTATCAACTAATAAATGGATAAAAAAGATGCAATATATCCATTCAATAAAATATTATTTGCCAACTAAAGTGAATTAAAAACTGATTCATGCTACAGCATGGGATGAACCTTGAAAACATTGTTGGATGAAAAAAGCCAGTCATAAACGACCACATAGTGTGTTTCCCATTTATATGAAATGTCCAAATCCAAAGAGAAAGGTCGGTGGTTGCCTATGGCTAAAGGCTGGCAGAGGGAATGGGGAGTGACTACAAATGAATATGGCTTTTATTTTCTTTTTTTGAGGTGACGAAAATATTGTAAAATTGATTGTGGTAATGGCTGCACAACTCTGTGACTATAATAAAAAAACTGAGTTGTACACTTTAGGTAAATTGTATGGCATGTTAATTGTATCTCAATAAAGCTGCTATTTTGAAAACATAATGAGGTTAAAACTGCTTAGGTCTTTGGTGGAAAAAACTACCTCCCACTTTACACAATTTGAAATGAATTCTTTTTTTTTTTTTGGCTTTTTGGTATGTGGGTAGCTCCCTGGCTGGGAATCGAACCCAGGCCGCAGCGCCGACAGCGCCAGCGCCGAAGCCTTAAGCCACTACACCATCAGGGAACTCCCCATGTTATAGTTCCTTTTTAAGAAAGTTTAAATATTTTAACTATCAGAATTCATTTCAGGGAGTTCCCTGGTGGTGTAGTGGCTTAAGGCTTCGGCGCTGGTGCTGTCGGCGCTGCGGCCTGGGTTCGATTCCCAGCCAGGGAACTACCCACATACCAAAAAAGCAAAATAAATAAATAAATAAATAAAATAAAAAGGAACTATAACAATACTAACAGTATCCTCTCATATATAAAGAACTTTTACAAATGAATTAGAAGCAAAAATTGAAAAAGATAAAAATGCTCAACCCCATCCATAATTAAGAGATAATTTTTCAAATTAGTTTATCTTTATTAAAAATATTGGTAACAGTCAGCACTAACAAGGTCACAAGCAAAGAGACCTTGTCACATACTATTCACAGGAAGATAAATTAATACAATCTTTTTGAAGGGTAATTTGGCAACATCAAAATTTTGAATGCACAGAGCCTTTGAACTGGAAATCCTATCTTTGAAGAAATACAATTATGATTGCCCTACAGACATGGTTCTACATCTGTCATCTTGTGCTAACTCTCATGCTTTATAGCTAGAGTATAGCATTATACTGATGTATACTTTTATCTGACCAATCCTTGCCTGAAATTATCAATAATTCTTGTCCATATGCATAGAGAACTGTCTGGAAAGAGACTGAAAACAGTTAGCAGTGTTCACTTCTGTAGCTATATACTTTACAACTCAGAGTGTGGGAAGAATCATAAGGCTATAAGGAGAATCTATTATATAACTTTTGAAACAAATAAGGAACTTGAGAAAAAATATAGAATAAATGGTACAATGCAGACATACCTCCAGATGCACCAGCACTATTTACTCACCAATGGAATGTCTAAGTTTGCTGCACTGGCTAACAGGGGGCAGCTTCAGCATCTCCCTCCATTTTTTACTACGACTTTTTTTGCCATATCCTCCTAAATTTGGGGGGGAAAGGCATTTTTTTATTGGTCAGAAATATTCAATTGTAACAACTACTTCCACTAATGTATTGTTTGAGTAGTTTGCATACCTGTGATGAGGGAAAGTACAAGCTTACAATTATTTGTCATACTTGAAGGCAGCTTGAGGAAGTATAAAACTCCCAAGTAATACAGTCACTGACTCTGTCACTTAGAAATCATATAACCTTTACCTTCTGTAAGTCTAGTCCTAATATCACATATCAAACAGGGTTGCTTATAAATATTTGTTCAACAAATGTTTATGGTGAGCACCTACAATGTATCCAAACACCTTTCAAATACAGGCAATATAATGGTAAAAAAGACAAAGTCCTCTCCATTCTAATGAGGGAGATAAAAAATCAGTTAAAGATAAGTGATGAGAAAAAAAATTAGCCAATCATATAGTGATAAATGGTATGAAACAAAATCAAGCCAGACCCAGGTGGAGTGCTATTTGGGCTAAGGTGGGATTGGAGAAGGCCACCTCTCTGGAGGGTCATGCTTAGGCAGAGACCTGAAGGATGAGAGGGAGTGGAGTCTCAGAAAGATCTGTGCGAGGAGTATCCCTGCATAAGACAAGCATGATAGAAAAGGCTGCTAGATAATAAGTTAGACCATCTTAAACAAGTACCTTCTTTTAAAAAAATTTTAAATCAGAGAAATTAGAACCTTCCATTTTAAGTATTCTGAGGAGCTGAAATTTTACTGAATTTTATCCAAGAAAAAACATCACTGCTTTGGCTGGTGACTAAAAGTCTACAGGACTATTGGGAAGAATAGGTAAATCAGGAAGAAAGTCATGTTGCACCAGAAAATGAATTCTGTCTTAAATGTGGTGAGTTTGGAAAATTGTGAGAGGAAGACCTCTGGAAGTTGGATAGACTTACAAACTCAGGAAAGGAGGCTTGGCTAGAGATACCAATTTGATAGCAGTCTGCGGGAACAAGAAAAAAGCAAGAAGGAAGGGCCCACTCATTACACAGGTTAGAACTGTAAGTACATAATAATGTGTCCCGATGACAGAAAAGTCATTCATTTATACAACAAAAGTGTATTAAGTATGACAAATTAAATGCAATGAAGGAAATAAAAATGTTGGCTACTATCCATACCTCTGGAATCAAAGGATTAATAAGCTATTTCTAGAAACTCCTTGCAACCAAAAATCTTGGGGAGAAAGCCTCAGCAAGAGAGCGTTAATGATAACGGGTATATCAGCTATGATTCATGTGCTAAGCAAACTGCTCAGTAACTCTGTAACTTAAAATCAAAATGGGATTGCTATATAGACCAAAATCTCAATAAATGTACAATATCATACATTCCTTCCTCTGCATTTATGCTGTCAATTTTTCCAAGAGATAAAACGGGGTTAAAGTTTCCTAGAAGTATGTGAAGCAATTTAAGCTTATCATTTAAAGCAATTTAAGGTCATAAATTGCTTAATGAATGTAGTCCCCAAAAAATTCCTAATTATTTTTTAAAAGCCGTGATCAGTTTTATTTTATTAACGATATGATTATTCAATACTTTCTTTTTTCCCCTATTATTTATTTTTATTCTTTTTACTTGTTTTTTTTTTTTTTCATACTTTCTTAGAGTGTGCCTAGCATACTGATCCACATGTTTTCAATGCAGCATCATCTGCCAACATTCCTGAGAGGGAAATGCCAGTTAGGACAATGAAGTTCAGGACCTCAGCCTAGAAAAAGTGCATTTGCTGAATGTCACTACGGACTCCTTCGAAGAGTAGTCCCCTTGGGAAGCTCTGCACCGACGCCAGCGCCTTGTCCGCCCTTCAGAGCAATGTTGGAACTCATTTTCTGGAATGACCATCAAAGCTGTCATCATCCCCAAAATGTGACAATGAAGTTCGCCAACTTGCCACCGTGCGCTTACGTGGGCAGCACTCTGCAAACACTTCGGTGAGGTGTCACAGCCTCCAGGAGTCTGTACAGTGCTACCCGCGTCCGCGGCGGTGCCCAAGAGGGCAGGGCAGAGGACCCAGCAGCCTAAGCGTCCAGGCGGCCCAAGCGGACCGCTGCGCGGGCCCGGTCGGGGTTCCCCGGCGGGGTCTGGGCGCCGAGGTGCAGCTACCTCGGCGCGCTTTCAGCAGCAGCGAGTTGGCCATGAGGTTCTCCAGCTCCAAGGGCGGCCGCCACCGCCGCCGCCGCCACCGCCGCCGCCGCCGCCGCCGAGGGGACCCGGCTCCGCGGACACGAGGCAGGGCAGGGGCCTCCACGCATCGCTCGCCGGGCCTCACCAACCTGTCGGGCCCCACACCAGGCCCGGACGACCTGCCCCGCAGCGGCGGCCGCCGCCGCCACGGCCACGACCACCACCCGGGCCGCCGCGGCCACCACCCGCGCCGCCGCCTTCGGGTCCGCTTGCGACGACGACGCCGCCGCCGCCGCCGCCTTAGACGCTGCTGGCGCCGGCCAGGGACTCCAGCGCGGACGGGCCGAGGGGAGCTGGCAGCCCGGACGCCGGGGGTCTTCGCGGTCACCGCCGCCGCGCCGCGGCCCAGGATCTCGGCCCCATCACCCACGCTTGGCGCGCAACCCTCCCCTCAGGACCCAGGTCTACAGCCGCCCGGAGTCTCCGCCGAGCCCGACCCCACGAAGGAGCTCACGAGCAGGGCCGCCCCGGCGGCGACGGCTACTGCCGCCGCCGCCTACTAGCAACCGCGGCCGCTTCCCCGCCAACGGTTTCCCAGAGAACCGAGCTCAAGTGCCCGTACCGCCCCGTGTCTGAGGTCGCCGCGGCGGCACGCGAGGCAATGCAGCTCCCAGAAGACCCCGCGTGGGAAGAAGGAGGCGAGTCGGGCGAGCGTGGCCTGCCGGGAGTTGAAGTCTCTCAGCCCATAGACGAATAGACAGTGCTAGTACGGCTTGCTCAGTTATCGCGATAGTAAGGCAGGGGCAATTCCCTGCTCGGCGCACGTGTTTCCGGAAGGAACCCGCTCTCCGCCGGCTGTCGGGGGCTACCGCCTGCCGGGTCTCTCTCAGGCCGTGTGGAGTCGGGGTCCTTGGGGTGCGGTGAGTTGTACGCCATGGGAAAGACCAAGGCGGCCGGGACGCGCACGAAGGCCTCGGCGGGAGCGCGGAGCGGCCAGGCGAGGCCCAACCCCAACCCGTTCGAAGTGAAAGTCAACAGGCAGAAGTTCCAGATCCTGGGCCGGAAGACGCGCCACGACGTGGGGCTGCCCGGGGTTTCGCGCGCAAGGGCCATCCAGAAGGTAAGCGGGGCGCCCTGCCCGCCGGGCCCTCCCCAGTGGGCGTGTCGTCCCCGGTGGGCCGTGCGTGTGAGCACGGACGGCGCCTAACCCTGCCGGTTCTTTCGGGAGCACAGCTTGCCTGCCAGCTACTCCTACCACGGCGCCCGGACTCCCTGCGCGGCCGCATCCCCCTGACTCCATCACATGCCCCTGCGTGATTTTTTAACTAATTACGGTGCAGCAAAGACTCTGGAGTCAGGATTTGGTCCACACGATGACTAGCCCGGTGTTGGGCAGGCTGGCCACTCTGTACCTCAATTTCCTCATCTGTAAAACGGAGATCGTGATAATACCTCCTTTGTAGGGCTGTTGGAAGGATCAAATATGTTCATTTAAAGTCTTGAGGACAGAAAAAAAAAGTCTTGAGGACAGGACTTGTAAAATAATAAATTAATGTATGTGTTGATCCCTCCCACTGGGACAGACTTTGCGTTAGGACAGCGGTTCTCAACCTGTGGGTCGCGAGCCCTTTGGGGGTCAAATGACCCTTTCTCAGGGGTCACCTAAGACCATCGGAAAACACATATCAGATGTTTACATGACGATTCATAACAGTAGCAAAATTACAGTTAAAATTGAAATAGCAACGAAAATAATTTTATGGGGGTCACCACAACATGAGGAACTGTATTAAAGGATCGCGGCATTAGGAAGGTTGAGAACCAATGTGTTAGGAGGTTTAAGCCTTGTCAGGGAAGTGCTGTGCTTATCCCCATTTTATACCTGAGGGATCTGAGTCAAGGAGCAGTTCTAGAACTGTCTTCAGATGAGAAGTGGTGCAGGTGGGACCCAGACGCTGGTGCTTAACACTTCCACAGCAGTTACGCTGTGCCTCTCTATCCTGAGCCATCTTCTCTGTTCCCCTTATGTACACCTGAGGGGAGCACCATTATCTCCCTGGTACGGGCCAGGCCACTGGCGGCAGAGGTTAGGTCCTCCCGGAGTTTTAGCTGGGCAGTAGTGAAGGGGCTGGGACTCCATGTCTTTGGCCTCACCTCGCAGGACTCGTGCCCAGGTCAGTGAAGGACCGCGAAAGGGCTGCAGCATCGGTTTGGGATTACAAATGTTTAGCAGGGAGGCAAATTTGCAGACGTAGATTCCACGAATAACAAGGATTGATGTATATATAAATAAGTGCACGTATACAACAAGCAAGGAGAAGATAGGTGGTGCCACTGCAGTCTTTGTGCCTGTCACTGGTCATGATGTCAGAGGTGACGTATATGCTTCCTTTTCACCTCTTTGTTCCAGATTTCCCTTTCTCTCAAAAAGTACTGCAGCTCCTCTAGCTTCTTTACCTGATTCATTGACCTCTGAGGGCTCAGCTCTGCTTCCTCTTTGGTGGCTGTCATTTCTCTAAAACCTTCAGTACTAGGCGTGGGAGTATGGAGGTGCACCCTGGAGGACCCCCAGGCTCAGACCTAGTCCTCTGACCCCACTGCACGGCAGCAGCCGGTTTCCCCTTGGCAACTGAGCTCCAGCCAGTAGATTAGCCCTTTTTTGGACTCCTGGTTTCAGTGGCCTAAGGAATACAAAATGGCCAGCTGACAGTGTAATTTTCCAGTTCATTAGAGCCATGGTAATGTCCCCTTGTGGGAGTAAGGTCGTCGAGCATCAGAGCACAGAGTTGGCAGGACCAGGGGAGACTGTTTTATGTCCGTTTGCAGCGTACCCAGACTCTACTAAAGGAATACAAGGAAAGAGAGAAGTCTAATGTGTTCACAGACAGACGCTTCGGAGAGTACAATAGCAACATAAGCCCAGAGGAAAAGATGACGAAGAGGTTCGCTCTGGAACAACAGGTATGGAAAAATAGCTGGAGGAGGGTCTCGTGCTGCTGTTTTGCAGAGAAGTCGAGCAGGAGAAGAAGGCAGTTCCTCCCAGGTTCATTTATGCCTTTGTGGGCATGTACCCACAAGGCACAATGGGTGTTCTTAAATCCTGTACCTCGTCCAGCTGGGCCAAGGGGAAGCAGCCTTCTGTAAATAGCAGTTGGGTGGATAATATCTTAACAAGAGTGCACCAAAGGATGTGTCCCAGAGTTTTGACTAAAGTCCTGCCTTCAGTTCAAGTGGGTGCAGAGCGAGTGGATGGTGGGTGTTCCTAGGGCGCATTCTGTTTATATCTCAGGTGGCCCAGAATAATCTTAAAGCTGCTTAGGCTACATTGTCATGTTGCACAAGTAATAGAAAAATACTTGCTTTTGCTATTAAGTGGATGTGCAAATTTTAGGAAATAGAATTTTTTTCTCTTCTGTCAGCGACAACATGAAAAAAAAAATATATACAACCTAAATGAAGATGAAGAATTAACTCATTATGGCCAGTCCTTGGCAGACATCGAAAAGCATAATGACATTGTTGACAGCGACAGTGATTCTGAGGAACGAGGAACACTATCTGGTAAGAGCTGGGAGCGAGGGGACAGTCTGTTCACCACCAGACCTTCTTCCTGCCCTTCGTGGAGACCGCAAAAAATATTGCTGGGTACAAGTGTCACTGTCATTAACCTCTCAAGAAATTCTGAATGGAACCTTCAGTACCTAAACAAACAGGGTTTCCTTAGTTTTTTAACTTTAGAACTTTAAGAAGGTGTGTATGCTGGTGTAGACAGATAAGAAAAAGCATTTCCGAGTCCCCAGTCTTACTTGAACTTTATCCTCAATCCTTCTGCCCAGGAGTTCAGAGGGACAAGGTGACTTGCCCTGCACAGGTGGGCAGGGACCAGGCGTAGTTTGATGCAAGCAGGTGGCAGCTTCTACAAGGAAGCATGATTGGAACTAGAGGGGGTTGGGGCTGGCCCGGTCGGTGTGCAGCGCTGTGGTCCCCAGCTTGGCCTGAGGGCTGATGGAGTTAGAAGGCGATGGGCAGCAGTTGGAAAAACAGCCCAAAAGATTCTGCTTCTGTTATGGGTATGAGATCTGAGGCAAATCACTTAATAAGACTCATTTTCTCATCTAAGAACCTGGGTTTTTAGGGTTGCTTTACACTCCACCCCTTCTTACTTCTGGCTTCTGCCTGGGAGCTAAGACAGGCTACTGAGCAGACTCCTGCCGCTGTGAGCGGAGGTGTGAGGCTTAGGCAGCTGTGGCCCTCTACCCGCTTCCCGAGGAGCAGGTCCCGGCTTGTTTTATTGTGTTGGCCGCTCATTCATGAGATGTGAATGCAGTTGAACGGGTCCTCTTTGTGCTGCTCCCTGTCACTCGGATCACGGCAGTTGGCGGTTTTCTGGCTCCAGGTGTCCTTGGAGTGGCTCATCTTGGGTATTTTTTGTTTTAATTTAATTTAATTTAATTTAATTTTTTTGTATGTGGGTAGTTCCCTGGCTGGGAAATGAACCCAGGCCGCAGTGTTGACAGCACCAGTGCCGAAGCCTTAAGCCACTACACCACCAGGGAACACCCATCTTGGGTATTTCTTAAGTACCACTGTGCCAGGGGTCTCGGACCAGCCATTGGGTGTGAGGAGTTCTCCTTGAACGTGGGGTCAGTTCTCAGGGCTACGCTTGGAGAGATGTGTGCAGAGGGCAGCAAGGACCTCAGCTTCTCACGGCTGTCCCTTCTCCTCTGCCCCCAGCTGAGCTGACGGCGGCCCATTTCGGAGGCGGCGGGCTCCTTCATAAGAACACCGTGCAGCAGCAAGACGAGGGCGGGGAGAAGCCCAGGTCACGCAAAGAACTGATCGAGGAGCTCATTGCGAAGTCGAAACAGGACAAGGTGCACTGGTCCCACTGTGGGCATGGGGTAGCTCCACAGGCCATGCTCGCCCGTCCCCTCCCTGTGCATGTCGAGGCTGCATCTTATGTGACTGTAGTAAAAGCATTAGTTTTTAATAGAAGTATTTTAGATTTCACCAAGCGTATATTTCTGAGGGTTCATTGGGGTTTTGGGGTTTTGTTGGTTGGCTGGTTTCAGTATTTTGACGTGTTGGGATTGGCAGAACATCAACCGCTTTTTACCAGCACTGAGCAGTTACAGCAGGAAATTAGTACTATCTGATGAGATTTTGTAGCTCTGCATTTAAGACCCTGATTTCCCGTGGTCCCTTTTCTGTTGACATATTCAGTGTTGGCTTCGTGGTCACGGGGTGTGGGCTGGGCATGGACGTCAGGTCACGGGGCGCAGTCCAGCAGTCATGGGCAGCTGTGTCTGTTTTTCTTTCCCAGAGGGAGAGACAGGCTCAACGCGAAGGTACCCTGGAGCTCACAGAGAAGCTCGACCAAGACTGGAAGGAAGTCCGGTCTCTGCTGGCACGCAAGGCCCCCCGGTCAGAGAACAGGGACACAAAGGAGAAACCCCAGGTAGGCGGCAAGCGGTGAGCACGAGCACCGCGCCTTGGTCAGCTGGCGTGGCCTTGCTCTGGAGAGACTGTGGCAGCCAGGCGTCCTCCCGGCCTGTGGCCTCGGCCTCAGCAACGTCCGGTCTCCAGTTCTGTTAGGACCTGGGTGCCTGTTGAACTTCTCTCAGGTTATCTGATAGGTGTTACGTCAGGGTGCAGAGAGACTACAAATGACTTCAGCATCTACTTAAAACCGATCACACTAAAGAAAACGGTTGTTCCTTGATTTAAGAACTGCTTCTGCAAGGTGACTATTCGATGGTGTTTGAATTTATACATTAATTATTTTTCCCTCGGAATGGTGTTTGGTTCCCACTGCATTCTCAGGCTCAGTTGTGACAAAGCTGCGTTCATTTGCATAGCTGGTTTCTAGGAACTGTCAAGGCTTTTTCATCAGGTCCCCTGGCATGTGGCCAACAGGACATCTTTGTGAGTCACCCTTGCTGTTTGCTTCACCTGAGCTCTATTTTAGGGGCTTAACACCTAGATGAGCCCTATTTTATTTTTATTAAAGCAGATGTATTTTGAGAACTTTCTAGAAGCGAAAAGTCCTATATGACCTAACAGTGTCCTTGGGACTGACGAGAACAGCTTCCTCTCAAGAAGAAAAGACTCAGGGTCAGTCGGCGTCTCCTGATGGTGTCTGGCTGTGACTGCAAGCTGCTGGAAGCTGGCTGTGCAAGCCTTTTCCTCTGAAATAAAATACTGAGAGTGAACCCTTCTCTGTGCCCTAGGCTGATACCTATGACCTGATGGTTCGTGAGCTGGGCTTTGAAATGAAGGCACAGCCCTCGAACAGGATGAAAACGGAAGAGGAGTTGGCCAAGGAGGAGGAGGAGCGGCTCCAGAGCCTGGAGGTACGGGCGATGGCAGCTGGGGGCACGGGCACCATTTTGGGAAACTGCCATGACCTTTGTTTAGGCCCTTTCTGCTCTGTTTTTAATCAATGAAATGTTTTTAGGCTATTTAAAGTTTATGTGTATTTCACTACAAATACATTTTTTCTGATTATTAAAAGTAAAAAGTTTGGGGGAGTTCCCTGATGGTGTAGTGGCTTAAGGCTTCGGCGCTGGCGCTGTCAGTGCTGTGGCCTGGGTTCGATTCCCAGTCAGGGAGCTACCCACATACCAAAAAGCAAAAAATAAAATAAAATAAAATAAAAGTAAAAAGTTTGGATAATACCTGAAGACACCAAATAAAAAAATGGATGATTCTTGTAGTCTGTTCACCTCAAAACATTTGCTAACTACGTAGTATGCTGCCTTCTAGTTATTCCATGCCTTTGAAAAGGTATTTGAAATTTCATTACGCAGGGTTGGACAGAAGTAACGCCCTTTTTTAAGTAGTTAAGATATTGTCACGTTACAGAATTACATGCTTATGATTTTGTAATAAAAGATTTGGTGTAGACGACCAGCTCACAGGAGAGGGCGTTACTTCTGCCAGGCCCCGCATTAAAACACAAGAGAAGCGGAGGCTGCTGTCCTCCGTCTGGCCTGTTGACTCCAGCCTCGCCCTGGGCCGCCTCCTGTGGGTTCTCATATAGTGTGAGTTAGGGTGCTTGTTGGACCACATGCCGACTGCAGGGTAAGCTGCCCGGTCTCTGTTGCCACAGAGTGGCCAGTGACCATCGGATGGTCTGGCATTAGGTGGCCAGCATGACCTCTGAGGGACGGGCTCGCCTTCCCTGTCCCTGGAAGGTATTCCTGCCAGTGCTCGTGCGCTCCGCGGGGCAGACCAGGCGTTCGTTCGCATGTGTGGAGGCCCAGCACAGCGCCGTGGGCTGCCCGGAAGGGACAGCCTGCCTCCTGTCCCTCATCGGAGCACAGCACGTGACTTCTGTCCTTCCCGCTTAGGCTGACAGAGTCCGAAGGATGCTCGGAAAGGACGAGGATGAACATGTGAAGAAACCAAAACCCATGTCAGCCGATGACTTAAGTGACGGCTTCGTGCTGGATAAAGACGACAGGCGTTTGCTGTCTTACAAAGTAAGACGGGGGCCCTGGCTTTCTTCTCTAACTTAAGGGGACACACTTTCTGGCGTTGCATTGAATAGGCTTATCACAGATGGAAACTGCAGTTTTGGGGGTGTTTATGGTATGTCCCATGCTGACACTGTGGGACAGGCAGTGACAGTCATCTTCGCCCTGTCTCTTGGGGAGGAATGCAGATAACACTGGGTGGGCTGGGTTCCTCTGCCGCTTACTGCGCACTCTTGACAGGGCTGCACGTACTCGGGGTAGATGCTGAGGGTCAGACAGAACTCTAGATACTTCTGACTCAAGTACTTGTGACTCTGAGAGTGGTGCAGGGCCCGTGAGCCCTGTCAGAGTGTGCAGTCAGGGTGAGGGCGCAGAGAATCTGACACAGGACTGGGTGCCCCCAAATCCCTGGGTCATCCTGAGACACAGGTCACTTCTGGGTGCAGCCCAGATGCTGACCTAGGTGTCCCCCAGCCCCAGAGCCAGTGGTGGCTGCTGCAGACATCACGGGGTCCTGGCGGCAGAGCTGGGGGACATGTCCCAGACCTTTAGCCCCTGTGGGTCCAGGTAGCATTCAGGTCGGGCACGGAGGCCAGGCCAGTGGGCAGAAGCAGCACAGGCTGCTTGCAGGTGACTGAGATAGCGCGTTGGCGTGTGCACAGCGTTTGACGTAGGTACCAGTGCCCCAACCGCCATTCCCCCAGGGCCACTACCTGTGGTTTCTTCGTTCTGTCCTAGGACGGAAAGATGAACGTCGAGGGAGAGCAAGGCAGGGAGGCCAGTGACGGTGAGAGCGCAGAGGAGGAGGGTGAGGACTCGGGCGAGGAGGATGCAGAGCACAGCGGTGGCTCCGATGGCCACTCGGACCTGGACTCTGACATGGAGAGTGAGGAGGAGATTGCCAGGCCGTCGACGGAGCAGTGGCGGACTCCTGGGATGAGGTCGACGAGCAGTGGTCAGGAAGCCCGAGAAGCGGCCAGAACTGAGCTGCCCTATATGTTCGCAGGTGACAGTCAGTCAGGTTTCCTTGGGTTTTAGGACAGCGTCCTGCCGGGCCACGCATCTGCCTTGCTGGGGCTGCACGTGCGGAGTGGGGACCGAGGAGGCTCCCTGAGTGCATGGACACGCCCCGTCTGTTACGTCTTGTGTGGAGGAGACCCCCTCCTGGGGGTCTCTTGGCTGTTACCCTGGGGCCTGACCCTGGTCCTGGCACAGTGTTAGCCTTGGCTGGTGACCGCAGGCAGCTCTGTGGGCCGTCAGCAAGATGAGGGCAGACACACACCTTTCCGTAGAAGCGTCTTCCTGCTGTTTTTAAAAATGCAGCCCTTTGTGGGGCGCAGAGACCCAAGGCAGGGCTGGGGGACGGGGGGCAGTGAGTCACCTTGAGTAGGCTCCCTGTGTCCAACCCGGGGCACTCTCACTTGGCCACGTCACAGCTTGTATAGACTGTAGCATGATGTTTTTTTCAGGCACACAGAAAAATGGTCCATTCTAGTTCACAGTCCCGCCTTGTCCTGTGACTCAGTTACTTCTGTGGCTTCTGTGGGACCCTGCTCCACTCATGTGGCTCCTTCCAGCCTATTCTGGGCCATCTGAGCACTAGAAGCCACCTCCCTGTCCCCTCAGCTCGCCATTTGGGCATTAGAATCCTAACAGAGTAGAGGCTGCACGGTGTTCGTTCATGGAAGCTGTCCTCAGGCTCATGGCTGTCACAGACGCACTGAGCACGTAGGGCGTGTTCGTGGTGTTCCAAAGTGACGAGAATGCCTGTGTCTATAAACAGGTGTTCAATTGTTTTCTTTCGGTAAAGCAAAAGCAGTATCACTTCCATTGTGTTTAGCTTTTAGCTCTGTTACCAGAAATGTGAGTCCTTCTCATTTTAAACACTAAATGTGGAATGTCTGTGTCTTTTAGCTCCTGAATCCTATGAGGAACTAAAGTCTCTATTATCAGGAAAATCAATAGAAGAGCAGCTTTTGGTGGTCGAGAGAATTCAGAAATGCAACCATCCAAGTCTCGCAGTGGGAAACAAAGCAAAACTAGAGGTATGCGAGAAGAAGGGCTGGGTTGGGGGTGAGGACTGGGTGTGTAGGGCAGGAGTTGGAGAGGCCGAGCACCAGGTGGGCCATTGTCACTTCTAAGTCCCACAGCAGGCCCGGAGGAGGCCCACGTGTCTCGTTCCCTGGGTACGTGCTGCAGTGACTGAGCAGAGCCTGCTGTGGGTGCGTCCGCCACACTGTGGCAGTGCACGCCTAACCCGAGCTCTTGTACCTGTCCTCTGTCATGCACAAACCAGTGAGGGTCACGTGTATGGGCCTCCTGTGGTTGCGTCCCAGGGTCAGCACTGAGCTGTTGATCCATGTTCTTACAGAAACTGTTCGGCTTCCTTTTGGAATACGTGGGTGCCATGGCTACAGACGACCCTCCAGACCTCAGAATAATTGATAAGCTGGTTGTGTAAGTGATGCTGGTGGGCTGTGGGCCGAGCTGAGCAAGTCTGTCTGGTTTAGAGCCACAAGGATGCACGTTGGCACTTTTAAGGTCAGCCTTGTAATGGGCAAAGGCCTCTGCGCGGGCTGACCTGCTGCTTCCGGTCCCTAGAGGGACGGGTTCGTAGCCACAGAGTGAGCCAGCCCTTTAGATTTGTCCACAGTATTTGGTGGCCAATTTTCTGTTCCATTTGCCAGTGAAATTTCAAGCTCCAGCTCGGGACTGAGGGGGTCTGAAGCACGCTGTTCACAGCAGCCAGCAACTACCCTGGGGCCTCGCCTCGGTGCTTCCTGGCAGGCTCATGTGACCTGGGCTCCGGATAGAAGCACGTCCCTCTTGTCTGCCTGCCCCTGCCCCGTGTGGGGTCTGCAGCCGGTTTTTTGCCCTCCCTGCAATAAAATCTTGGTGAAGCAGGGACCCCCGCGGTGGCTAGTGGAAGGCATGGCAAGGAGTCCCAATCAGGAGGCTTAGTGACAGCGTGTGGCCCGGTGGTGCCGACCCAGCTTCCACCACATCAGAAGTACTGGTGCAGAGCCCTGAGTTGGTGGCCAGGCGCCTGAGACTGTCAGCCACATCGGGCACGTGGCCTGTGTTCCCCACGACACTGACCGCAGCTGGAGCTCCAGCCACTGCCACCGGGGGTCCGGCCAGGAGTTTGGGAGATAGCTAGATGGTACTGATTACTATAAAACAATTACAGAAATCACATGGCCCACCATGAAGTCCAGCCAAGGTGTCAGTAAGAGGGGGCTCCGTCCCGGGACTGCCAGTTCAACCTCGCCATCAGCAGTTGGCCTCCCAGGAAGCGGGCTACGTTGGGGCTTGCGCTTCCTCTGTTTCTGTCTGGAGTCATTCGCCCTGGCTTGTGTTTCTGATTACCAGGCACTTGTATGATCTGTGTCAGATGTTTCCTGAATCTGCCAGTGAGTCCATCACATTCGTCCTCCGAGATGCCATGCACGAGATGGAGGGGACGATAGAGGCGAAAGGCCGGGCCGCGTTCCCGGGGCTGGACGTGGTAAGCCGGGGCTTGCCCTGACCGCCCTGGGCCTGCGTCCAAGTGGGGGCGCGTGGCTTCTGGCGGGGGGCCTCCCTAGAGCTCCGGGCTGGCCAGCAGGGACTGCCTCTCCAGGAATGCCGAGCGGCATTGTGTTTGCAAGACGTTCTGGTTTGATTGCATATGACGGAGGCTGGGTTTCATCCTCGAGGCAAACGAGGAGGCGAGTGTTCTGAGGACCCGAGCCTGTGGGCTGGTTCTGCTCCCTCTCACACTGCTCCAGCTCTGTGAGACACCAGAGTACTTTACGACAACCAGGGTGGCATTGCCAACTTTAGTAACTTGGAGGAAATGTTCAGTTACTCCACTTGCCGGTCTTTGTGTTGAAGTGAGTTAACAACGATTAGTAGAAACTTCAGAGGAGCAGGATTTGTGTTTGTGGTTTTAATGGACTCCACAAAGCAGGGTCTGAGCCAGTGTCCGGGAACCATGGTGGGTGACTTCAGTTCTGTGAGCCTCCACCCCAGACCTCTACTAGACGTCCCCATTTAACTGTGATTGGCTGCCCAGCCCTCAACCCCAGTTCCTTGTCTGAGCTGCGGGGTCCTGACCTCTTTCCTTGTAAGCAGGGGTGATGGTTGCAACAATGCCTGCTGCTCTTTCGGGGCCTCATGTTGGCATTTAGTCCCCTAAAAGCATTAGCTCACCCCCTTCGTCGTCAAAGACAAAACAGCCACACTTACATGGTTAGATGTCACTTTGGGAGAACGTGGTCGAGGCAGCTTCATGTCCTGGAGATGGCAGAGGCTCACCACTTCCTCGGGGATGTGGTGCGCTGGGCCTCTTACCGCCGTGACGGCACCCTACCCCACCCCCCGCCTCCGCCCCGGTTTGACGTGTTTAAGTCTCGCTTCACCTGCATCACTACCTGATGAGAAATTAGGCCTCGACATCTTCAGAGAAACACTGTCATTAGTGCTCAGCTATTACTTAGAACCAAGCCTGGAGGTCTGTGGTCTGTGTGTCACGTGACAGGCAGATGGTGGCACTCGGCTGGGACAGCAGTGAGCAAGTGAGTTCAGCTCCCAGCTGCGGGCCCCCGGAGGCCCTTGTCTGTGTAATGGGTGCCCCACACCTGATCCTCATGGTGACTCTATGAGGAACACGTGTGGGCATGCCTTTCAGCGCAGCGTGCTTTGTGGGCTGTCCTGGAAAGGGGTAGTTCCTGTGCCGAGGCAGGGCGGGCAGGGACCTCTGCCCGTCCTAAGGCCTTGAAGCCCGGGGACAGGTACTGCAGCCCCATCCTGTGCCCACCCAGCCATCCACCAAGAACCCCCGCCCCCCCCCGTTCCAGAAGAGGCTGGCGTGTGTGGTGTCTAAGAGAATGGGGGTGCTCAAGTGTGTGTGAGGTGGTGGTCCGGGGACCCTAACACCTACCGTGGGAGCCCTGCCCTGGCCACAGGGCCACGGTGACAGCACGACATCCTGTGCGTTCCAAGCCGTTTTGCTCTTGGGCCCTT
Organism: Lyroderma lyra; assembly: GCA_004026885.1. Taxonomy (NCBI): domain Eukaryota; kingdom Metazoa; phylum Chordata; class Mammalia; order Chiroptera; family Megadermatidae; genus Lyroderma; species Lyroderma lyra. The sequence goes on along the minus strand of PVJL010001230.1, from coordinate 86,895 downwards.
TTGCGAGGCAGCGTGTCACACTGTGCCTCCCTCCTTTGACCTGCATGGTGGCACTTTCTTTCCAGCTCATATACTTGAAAATCACTGGGATGCTCTTCCCAACCTCTGACTTCCGGCACCCCGTCGTGACCCCTGCACTGGTGTGTCTGAGCCAGCTGCTCACCAAGGTGGGTCCTCATGTGCACGGTCGCAGCCGCTCCGCCAGCCTGTGGCTCCTTGGGCCTCGCTGAGCGAGAGCATGGCTGCCCAAGGGCCCCCGGGACCGGCTGTGGGTGTCGGGCTCCGAGAGGCTCCTCAGAAGAGCCTGCGAGGACGCGGGGCTGGGAGCTGAGTCAGAAGCAGCTCCAGGCGAGGTGGAGTAGGGGGTCTAACTTAGTAACTGAGGATTACAGCCGTGACCCCAGAAAACAGCCTTTCAAGTTAGTGAGAGGACATCAAGTCTGACATGGGGTTCTGTTCCCCCTTCGGCTGACAAGACACACACAGCTCCTGTCCCTGGGTGCGGCCTGCAGTCTGTGCACGCTCCCGTCAGAAGGGCTCGCCTCGGAGTGCACAGCGTCCTTTGGTGCAACCCCGTGTGACTCCACACCACTGGGAGCGTGTGGTCCCGGAGCACATGGCTCCCCTGGGACCAGGGTGTCTGCCTTGCAGTGTCCAGTCACCGAGCCCCATTCCTTTGCCAGTGCCCTGTCCTGTCTCTCCAAGATGCAGTGAAGGGCCTGTTCGTGTGCTGCGTGTTCCTGGACTACGTGTCCCTGTCACAGAGGTTCGTCCCCGAGCTAATGAACTTCCTTCTGGGGCTTCTTTACGTGGCAACTCCAAACAAACAAAGCCAAGGTGAGTTGACCTGAGGGAGCTTTTTGAAAGAACGTTGGACTTGAGCGTTTATTTTCACAGACTTCTAAAAGTCACTCCTGCTCACTGTGGAAGGTCTGGAATCGGGAAATGGCAAAGGGACACAAACCGCAGTGTCCTTGCTCCCCGTGTGTGCATGTGCACACACCCACTCCTGGCGGAGGGCGGGGCTCAAGTTCACGTGCGCGGCTGGGAGCCGGGGGCCGGGTGGCCGTGCATCGAGGCCGACCCGACACGTGCAGAGTGCGCTCCAGCCGGACTCAGCTTCCGGTACCGGGCTGTGTGCTGAATAATAGTTGTGTATCCGGGGTTAAGTACGGCACACAGCGGAGACTTAGCTTTTCCTTTCCACTCTTCGTTACGTGGCTACGAGACCGTGTCCCTCCCTCGTGGGGCTCACGTGCTTGTTGGGCGGCACGGCTCCGTGTGGCGTCTAGCGTCTCCGGGTTCTCAGAGAGTTGAAACAGCATCTGATGAGGCTGAGCTTCAGCATCCAATGAGCTCCTCAGTGGTCCTAACCTCGGCCCTGTCCTGCCGTCCTGGCAACCCCTGCGCTGCTGACCACACCCCTCTCGCTTCCTCCCTGCACTATTCCCCTCCTGGGCCATGGAGGACTCGCGTGGCCTGCGTCCCCTCACTCTGCTGCTACCGTCCCCAACCCAGTCGTAGGTCCTGCCTCCAGAGCAAGCCCCAGGTCTCCCATTTCCGATCCATCATTGATGGTGTTGAGTGCCTCGTAGTGTCCAGTGGGGCAGTACTGTGCCTCACATTGTCTGGCAGGCCGCCTGTTCAGGGTGCTGAATCCCGCCTGTCCCTTTGCTTTTGCTCATAACAGACTGACCTGTGTGTAGCTCCCGCTCCCTAGCTGTACCCACGCCGTGTGTGGTGGGCATAGGACAGGCACAGTCACCCAGGAAAACCCATCAAGATGAGTGGATCAGGGCGACATGTAGAACGTGCTGGACACTAGGGCCGGGCAGCGTGTGGGCAAGCTGCTGTCAGCCACTTGCCCCTCTCCCTTGGCCTGGCCACCGCCCGCTCTGCACTGCCCCTGCCTCAGTGCTCTTCTGGGTGATGGTGGGGTTACGTCCTGCACACCCCAGGGTCACTGCTGGCCCTCAGTTTCCGGGTCAGGCTGCCCCACCCCCACCCTGCACTCCCCACTGACCCCCAGCTCTTGTCAGCTTCTCGTCATCCATTGCTTCGTCCTAATTCCCGGTCCACATAAGTCTCTGGGGCAAAGACCTGGTCAGTCCTTGGCTCCAGCACCCTGGTCCTCACCTTTGCGTGGTAAAGCCCAGTGTTTATCTCTGAAGCATGAACCTGCTGAAGGCTTCGCTCCGGAGCCCACCTGTGAGCCCGGTCACACTCAGGCCACGTCTTTCCCTGTCCCCTGGAGTTCAGGTTACACACCAGTGCACCCTTTCAGAGCCCTTGGGAGAAACTCGGAGTTGCTCGTGGTATCCGATGACAAGGATACAGCCACGTGGCAGAGGAGGAGCCTGGCCCTCCACTGGGCGAGTGGACTGAGAGCGCAGACTGAGACAGAGGCCAACCACACCAGGTATGCTCACGCGGGGCCCGGGGCTCTGGCGGGGCTGCCCTTGGCGCCGGCCAGACCGCAGCGGGGCCAGCAGGCGCCGGCTCCTGGGACGTCCGGCCTCGTCTCTGTAGGTGACGCGATCTTGTGTGTGGAGACCCTAACCCGCACAAGCCGTCAGGTGGGGTAGCAGGGCACCAGGTGCACATGCAGAACCAGTCCATTCCTGTACGTGCACCGTCAAGGAAAGGGGACACTTAGGGATTCGCTTGTCCCAGGAGGTGGGAGCCTCGTGCACGGGTCGCTGCAAAACATTGCTGGAAAACATGAGACATAAGTGACTGGGAACACACCCCATGGCCGTGGGTTGGAAGCTGTCATTACGTCAGGGATTCAGTGCAGTGCGGGCACTCTGGAGTCGGGGCTGGGGCTGGGCTTTCTGTCCTGACCCCTTCCAGGCTCTGCTGTTGGAAGTTACAGGTTATTTGAAAACGTTTTTCCGAAGAATGTTTCGTTGTGGTAAAATAAATGAGATTCACCATCTGAACCATCTTTACGTGGGCAAGGGGCTCGGTGGTGTGCAGCCGTCCTCACCCATCCCCGTTACTCTTCATCCTGTCAAACTTCAAGTGTCCCCGTCACACACGGCCATGGCCCCCGCACCCACCGTCCCCCTCCTGCCTCTGTGGATGTGACTCTTCTGTGTGCCTCATAGAAGCAGGGTCACACGGCACTTGTCCCCGTGGGTGCAGCTGGCTCCACTGAGCGTGGCGTCCTCCGGGCCCGCCCTCGCTGAGGCTGAACAGCGTTCCGCTGCGTGGGTGGGCCCCTTTGCCTGCCCATCCCCCATCGACGGACGGGGCTTCCGCGGTAACGCTGTTGCGGTAACGCTGTCATGAACACGGGTGTGCACGTGTCTCTTTGGGACCGTGCTTTCAGTTCTTTCAGATGCGTACCCATGTGTGAAATTGCTGGGTCCCGAGGTAGTTCCCTCAGTCTTGGGGGAAGCTCCGTAGCTTTTCCACAGCAGCCGTGCCCCATGACAGCCCCTGAGCAGGGCACTGCTGTTCTCGGGGGTTTTGAGAGCAGCCCAGTGGCCCTCCTGCTGGGTGTGAGCTGGTACCTCGTGGTTGACTGGATTTCCCTGATGATCGGAGACACAGCAGCTTTCACTTGTCTGGTGGCCTTCTTTAGAAAAATGTCTGTTCGGGTCCCGATGGCGATCATTTCCGTGACAAAAATGGCGTTCCCAGAATGTGTGCGTTACTTCCGAAGTGCGCCTGGCTGGTCTTCCCGTCCTCCAAGGCTGATGCGCGGGCCGGGCGTTCCCACGACGCCTCCTTCCTGTCTGGGGGCTGCACCGCGCTCCCGGCGCCCGGCCCGCGTGTCGGGTTCCTCGAGGCTGCGTGCTGGTGGCGCCGGGCTTTACCAGGCCCCGCGCCCAGTGCCCTGAGGCAGCTGGCTGTTGCCCTCACAGGCTGTCCTGCCTGGCCGTGTGCCTGGCCCTGCTCCAGCGCTGTGTGCTCATGTATGCCACACTGCCGTCCTTCGCCGACGTCACGAGGCCTCTCACAGCCCTGCTGACGGAGCACCTGGCTGACCGCGGTCACCCCCGCGCACTCCAGGTGAGTGTCCTGGCCGCCCGGCCGCTCCCACGCGGGGGAGCAGGTTAGGCGCCTCTGTCGCAGTTGCAGCCAGCTCCTCAGGAACACCATTGCTGCAAACCGGAAACACGGACGGGTGTGCCCGTGGCACAGAGTCGCAGTGCTGAGGGACACTGAGGACAGCTGCTAGACCAAAGCTGGGCCCGGGTTATGAGAGCCGTCACGTTACCTGCCCCCTTGTGCCTGCCCGTGCCCATCAGGGCCTGGGCACCGGCCCTCTTGGGCCACATGGGTGTCCTCATGAGCACCTTGGATGCCCCGTCGTCCCCAGCCTTCTCGCACGGCCTGTATTCCAGTCCTCCCCGCCATTCCTCACCCCTACCAGCCTGGGGCCCTTTCAGGACATCGTCCCTCCAGGGGTGTCCTGGCCCCCCTTCACACCCTGACCATTCAGGTCTTCACGTGGCCCCTGCCCGCCTGGAGCACTCTCCTTAGAGCCGTGGGACTGATCCCCTCGTGTCCCGTGCCTGTTCCCCGCAGCCTCCCTCCGTCCAGTGTGTCAGGCTCAGACCCCTGCCCCCTCGGACATGGGGCTGTGAGGACATCAGGTCACCGTGTGGCAGGTTGACGAGGCTAAGGCGTCAACATCTGCTTCTCCTCTGGATCCACTTCCTGTAGGACGTGGCTGTGGCTCCTCCCTTCCCGTAAAGGGCAGAGTGGCTCTCCGGTCCTCCGGGATATGAGCTCGCCAGGGAATCATGGGGCTCGTGGACTTGGGGTGAACTGTGCCGGTCGTTCCTGGCATGTTGTCCCGTGGAGCCTGGGCTGGCTGTACCTGTGGTGTGAGGGGTCTGGGGTTCTGGGACAGCTGTGCGAGGGGAACGCTGTGGAACCAATATCAGCGAGCTGGCTTCTAGAAAGGTCCTGGAAGCCAAGGTCATGGTAGAAGTGCCTTAACTGTCTGGCTCTTTGTGTTGGGCTGACAGTGAGGTCAAATCCCAGAGACTGGTAGCAGTCGGCCTTGCTCCGGGCCCTGCCGTGTGGCTCACACTCCGTCAGCTGCCCTTGCACCCGATGCCCCACAGGGCCGTAAGAGGCATGTCCTAGTGCCCTCTGCTGACAATCTCCTCGAAAGGAGGGTGCTGAGCCCTTTCCTAGATGCTAGAAGTGCTTAACTCGGAACACTCGCGTCCGTGTTGGTGCGTCTGCAGCCCTGTCATGTGCAGGCGGGAGGAAGGGTCAGGCTGCCTTGTCCGTGTCTGCCCCCATCAGCAAGAAGGCCTGCGCGCACAGCTCCCGTGCACCCATGCCCCCGTATTTAGCAGAGGAGGGGTCTGGGGGGCGAGTTCTCACCCGGCCCCTCCCTCCTGGAGGCGTGGGTTGGGCCCCTCACCACCTGCAGGTTTTTGTGTTTCAGGAGCTGTGTCAGAGCATCCTGACAGAAGTGGAGACCCAGGAGAGGCAGTACCAGCCGCTGACCTGTGAGAAGAGCAAGCCGGTGCCGCTGAAGCTCTTCACCCCCCGGCTGGTCAAAGTGTGAGTACAGCCACGCCCCAGGGCGCCCCCAGTCCCCCCAGTGTCGCCGGCAGATCTGGCTGCTGGCCGCAGTCCGTGAGGCACTGTGGCTCTGGCTAAGAGACGGGGCCAATGAGACTTGCCCATCTCCCCCGGCTTCCTGCCATCAGCCTCGAGTTTGGAAGAAAACAGGGCAGCAGCAAGGAGGAGCAGGAGAGGAGGAGGCTGGTCCACAAGCACAGGCGCGAGTTCAAAGGAGCCGTCCGGGAGATCCGCAAGGACAACCAGTTCCTGGCCCGGATGCAGCTCTCGGAGATCGCAGAACGGTGAGGGGGCCGGTGGGGCGCCCAGGGCCCGGGCCTGGTGGCTGAGCTGAGACCCAGCCCCGGGGCAGGCAGGCGTGGCCCCCTTTCCTTCCTCTGCATGGGGCGTGGGCGTCACGGCCCCACGTGGACCTCGGCTGCTATTGGTCAGAGGAGGAAAGGGTGGGCAGTCTCCAAAGCCTGTTCCAAACACGGTTCTTCCTCTCTCTCCTCCTCTTTCCTTCCTTCTGTCCTCAGGGATGCGGAAAGAAAGCGAAAAGTGAAGCAGCTTTTCAACAGCCTGGCTACACAGGAAGGCGAGTGGAAGGCTCTGAAGAGGAAAAAGTTCAAAAAATAAATCCTGTCCCCTAAACGAGGCGAGCAGGCGTGTGTGACGTGCCGTGTGACCTTCCTGACGCAGGCGTTCTGGGGACGGGGAGCAGCTCTCTGAGCGCTGTGCCGGCAAGGCTTCTGGCCAGTGTCACCTTCGGGGTACCAACCAGGAGTATTCGCCTTCCTGTGCAGAATTCAGTGTCATTTCACATGTAAATTAGAGTGAGTTTTCGAACACTTTAGAAATCAGAGAAGAAAATCACGCAGAATCCTCACACCCTAGCAGCCAAGACTGACACTGTCCCCATCCAGTCTTCATCTGACGCTTTGGGGTGCCAGGCCTTGGTTCTCGTGAGCACTGGGCTGCTGTCGAGGGTGAGGCCGTGGGGCCCACCTGCACAGACCCGGGAGGCAGTCTTAGGTTTTGAGCCAGAATAAGTTGGAAGACACGGAGGTGATGGTTAAGGTCAAGGTTGCAAGCTTGTTAGTTGAAAAGAGCTGGCTTTTCGTCCTCTGCACTACTCAGGAGCGTCTCAGGGACGGGTGACGGTCGGCGGGCAGTTCACCAGACCCCAGCTTGGCTGTGGGCTGCCAGCAGTGGAAGACTATTAGGTGCCTAGATTTCGGTGTGAACACGGTTGCAGGTGTATCATACAACTTTTTCTTCCCCTCTGCCACCCCCCTACCCTCTAATGTAAGAAGTGCTAAGTGAGCCTTCTAGCTCAGGGACGTGCACAATAGGCTCCTGACGGGGAGCAAGACTCCGCTGAAGAAAACGTTGCCCAAACATGGAAACAGGATGCAGGTTTGCTTGGTTGAATGGAGGGGGGTGCGTGCCAAGGTGATGAGGTGTGGACTGGTGCTTCACTACACCAACAGAAGGGTGACCCTTGCGTCCTAGAAACCCCTTCCCCATTCGTTGCCCACTGGAATGGCCACGAAGCGGCAGGAATTCTAGAAAGTGGAGGAAAGTGGACGTGGCGCTGTCCAGGTCCCCACGTGCAGAGCTTCTCCAGCTGCGCTGGGCCAGGTGTGAGTGCGCCCCAGTGAGCACCTGCTCCTTCTCGTGCCCCGGGGGGGGGGGGAGGCCAGTGAGGCAGATGGAGCCTGTGACTCTGGTCTCTGCTCCTGACCTGACGTCCCTCTTTGCAGCTGCCTGTGCTGGGGCTTCGGGCTCACACCGCACGCAGAACAGCCCAGCCCCGTGGTGCTGTTTTTGGGTGACAGCCTAAGCTGTAAGGCACCAAGCGGGCAAGGAGGGTCCCAGGGCAGGGCCCCACCATACAGCCCTGCGAGGTGTAGTACCCGAAGCCCGGACTTGGCGAGAGTGGGTCATCCCGGTCGGGCAGGGGTTGTCAGCACGTGTGGTTGTGAACTCGCCCCCGCCAGGCCCGGGCTTCAGCAGCCGCGGGATGGACAGCAGGACACCCGTCCCAGCGCCCCGTGCAAGGGGTTTCGCGCTGCAGGAAGAGGCCGACGACCCGCCAGGACGTGGCTGCTGGACCCCGTCCCGGGAGCGAACTGGAGCCTCGCTGTCCGGGAGTGCGCAGGCCTCGGCAGAGCGTTCCCCGACCCACTGGGAACCTGGGGCGCGGGAGAAAAGGAGGCACGGCCTGCGAACCTCGCCCCACTGCCGGCTCCGCGACCGACCGCTGGGGCCGGAAAAGGGAGCGCGCCCGGCCTGCCATTTCCGGGGGCGTGGCGGAGGCGTGGCGTGATCTGCGCGCCCGCCCCGCCCCCGGCGGTGTGCCCAGCGGTCCCTTCCGCGTCCCTCTAGCCATCCATCCATCCATCCTTCCGTCCGTCCGGAGCGCGTGGCCGCGGCAGGTGCGGGGCGGGGCAGGGTGCATGGTCCCAGGCGAGGGGCTCTAGCGTCCAGTGTGCGTCCCGCGCCCGGATCCAAGGAGGCGAGCCCAGGGCGGGCGGGGGTCTGAGTCTGGGGCAGGCTGGGGTCATTCTTGTTCTCCCGGGCGCAGGGACGCCCCCCGCGTCCGCCTGGGGCCACAGGTCCTGCCCTCCGCTTCCCTGCCAGCTCCACACGAGGACGTGGGGCCGCTCCGTGGGGTGGATTGGGGCCGCGATGCTCCCACCCCGGCGCCTTGGGACAGTTGGCCTTGGTGGCTGCGGTTTCCTTGCGCAACCCCCGAAGCCTGAGTTTCTTGCTGCCCGGGGGTCAGGGGTGGGGGAGGGCGCACAGAGGGACTCCAGTGTTGGGTGACAGGTGCCCTCTCCGGGTAGGGAGACACTCCCCTTATGGTGCTCGCTGGCTTTTAGTAGTTTGAGGGCATGATGGTAGCTGGGGAACTCATTTTCCCTGGTGAGAGGCATCTGGGCCTGGAGTACTCAGAGGTGCCCTCATTCAGACCCACCACCCTCACACCCTTACCCAGGCGGGATCCAAGTGCCCCCATCATGGGCTGGGGAGCTGGTGGGAGCTGCACCCCGCGCCCACCCATCCGCCAGCAGCCCACACCCGGAAGTCGCGTGGTCACTGTGATCTTCCTCGGCCTCCTGCTGGACCTCCTGGCCTTCACTTTGCTGCTGCCCCTGCTGCCGGGGCTGCTGGAGAGCCGTGGCCAAGCCCACGTGAGCCCACCCCCATGTCCTGATGCCTTTGACCCCCATGGTGGCTGCCCACTGCCCCTTAGCCTATCAGGGCCTCCCGCAACCTTTGTCATGCTACCTTGTCGCACAGGACCCCCTCTATGGCTCATGGCAACAAGGGGTGGACTGGTTCGCTGCAGCCATTGGGATGCCAGCGGAGAAGAGGTACAACAGTGTCCTGTTCGGAGGTATGGCCCTGAGCCCCATGCTGGGGGCCTCTAGGGTCCTGTCTTCTAGATCCCTCCGCCCTCACTCCTGTCAGTGCCGGGTCCTTGTTTCCACACCTTGATCCCCAGCACTGTCTGTTCGAGTGCTCACTGTGTCAGGGCCACCTCGGCTCGACGTCCATGGCCTGTGAGTGCAGTGCCAGCGTCATCAGATCCTTGGGGACTGAGACGGAGGTGTGATGACAGTGATCTCTGTCTTTCAGGTGTGATTGGCTCCGTCTTCTCAGTCCTACAGTTCCTCACAGCACCGCTGACGGGGGCCGTCTCTGACTGCCTGGGCAGGCGCCCCATGATGCTGCTGTCCCTGGTATGGGAGCTGGCAGCCGGCTGCTCCGGGGGTGAGGGGTCAGCTGTGGGCCCCTCCTTGGCCTTCCCTGTACCCCAGGGATGGTGCTTGAGGGGGCGGTAGCTTCTGTGTCAAAGCCAGGCTGTTCCAGAGCTGCTCCTGCCACCCACAAGACATTGGGAACACAGGTGGCCCTTGGATGCCCCAGAACAGGGCAGGGTCCCAGGGGTGTTGCTGGGTTTGCTGGCCCTACTCTGGGCCCCTCCTGGCTTCGAGTGACCATGACTGCCCCTTGGTCCCTGCTTTGAGGCAGGCAGGTCTGGCGACCTCGTATGCCCTGTGGGCTGCCTCGGAGAGCTTTGCGGCCTTCCTGGCCTCCAGAGTGATTGGCGGCATCAGCAAGGGGAACGTCAGCCTCTCCACGGCCATCGTCGCTGACCTGGGCTCGCCTCCCGCCCGCAGCCGAGGCATGGTAAGTGCACACGCGGCGGGTGAGGGGCCGAGGCTCCGGGACTGGGTCTCCCTCCTGGCTCAGGCAGCCTCTTCCCCAGGCAGCCATCGGGGTGGCCTTCTCGCTGGGCTTCACGCTGGGTCCCATGCTGGGCGCCTCCCTGCCCGTGGACACGGTGCCCTGGCTGGCCCTGCTCTTCGCAGTCTCCGACCTGCTGTTCCTCTTCTGCTTCCTGCCGGAGACGCTGCCCCCCGAGAAGCGGGTAGGTGGGACCCGGAACCTAATGGGCTGGGGGCCTGGGTCCACAGGCCCGTAGGGCTGCCCATCCTGTGCGCCAGGCCCAGGTGCCAGGGGAGGTGGGGCTGTCCACTCCTGCTGTCCCTGAAGGCCCAGCAGGTAGACGGGAGGCCAGGCTGGCTGGGGCCCTGCAGGGTGCAGGCGCTGAGCAGGTTGGGCTCATGCCTGTCCCCAGGCTGCCGGGGGTTGACCCCCAGCCCCCAGCAGGCCTCTCCAGTTCTGCCCCCGCCAGGCACCCTCCGTCACCCTGGGGTTCCGAGCTGCCGCCGACCTGCTCAGCCCCCTGGCCCTGCTCCGCTTCTCCGCTGTGGCCCGTGGCCAGGACCCACCCTCTGGAGACAGTAAGGCGTGGCCCCTCACGAGGGTGGGCCCCCCCACTGCTGTGAGCTGCAGGCCCTCACACCCAGTTCTCGCCAGGGCTCGGCCACCTGCGCCGTCTGGGCCTGGTCTACTTCCTCTACCTCTTCCTGTTCTCGGGCCTGGAGTACACGCTGAGCTTCCTCACACACCAGCGCTTCCAGTTCAGCAGGTGGGAGTGTGAGCCCCTCGAAGGACCTCGCCTGGGGACCCCCCACTTCAGGGCTGGCTCCCTGGCTTGGCCTTTTACACCGAATGGGCCGCTAAACATCACCCCCCCACCCGCCCTCTCAGCCTGCAGCAGGGGAAGATGTTTTTCTTCATCGGCCTCACCATGGCCACCATCCAGGGGGCCTACGCGCGGCGGATCACCCCTGGTGGGGAAATAGCAGCTGTGAAGCGGGTATGGGGGCTCCCCCAGAAGCGGGGGGGGAGGGGGGGGGCAGGCGGTATGCTGGGCCCTGGCAGCAGCAGGGGCGGGGCCTGAGGTTCACAGTGCCCACACACAGGCCATCCTGCTGCTGGTTCCCGCCTTCCTCCTCATCGGCTGGGGGCGCACGCTCCCCGCACTGGGCCTGGGGCTGCTGCTCTACTCCTTTGGTGAGTGGGCGCTACCAGGGCCAGGGGCGTGGTGGGGGGCTGGCGGCTGGGAACCCTTCTAGGTCACAAGCCTGCAGGCCTCTCCTCTGGGCTGACGGGCGCCTCACTGATGTCCCCTGCCAGCTGCTGCAGTCGTGGTGCCCTGCCTGTCTTCCGTGGTTGCGGGCTACGGTGAGAGGCCCTTCCCTTGACAGAGAGGCCAGTGGCCCCAGGTGGGAGGCCGGCTGGCACCTGATGGCCTCTCCCCCACAGGCTCGCCGCAGCAGAAGGGCACAGTCATGGGCACACTCCGGAGCCTGGGCGCCCTGGCCAGGGCGCTGGGACCCATGGTGGCCGCCTCAGGTGAGGGCTGTGGACGGCACGGCACGTGGGGCACCCCGGGGAGGTGTAGCCCCCCTCAGCTGCCTGCGCCCGCCTCCTGGGCTGCAGCGCTCCGCCCCACAGCTCCGGCCGGGCCGGGTCTGGGGGTGGGGGCTCACGTCCCGGCCCGCTGTCTCTCTGCAGTGTACTGGCTGGCGGGGGCCCCGGCCTGCTTCACCGTGTGCGCAGGGCTCTTCCTGCTCCCCTTCCTCCTTCTGCGTGACCTGCAGCCACCCGCACGCACGCTCAAGGCCGAGTAGCCGGGACAGCCTGGCCCTGGGCTGCGGGAGCTGAGGCAGGCAGGGGAAGGCTCAGGCCAGGACCCCTCCCTTGCCCCTGGGTCCCGCTGGCGGACACACTCCTCCTCGCCGTCCTCCCCAGTCAGACCTGGGCGCCCTGCCTGCTGTGCAGGGAATGGGGTCAGCGACTCCAAAACCGTCCAGGCTTTTGATGTTTGTACTTGGCGACACAGGGTGTCAGCCGGCGTCTGAATGACACAATAAAGCAGCTATTTTACGCCAAGTGCCTTTCTCCGGTTCACAGCTTCCCTCAACCCACTGCACGCCCTGGGAGACCCCGGGGCCCAGCGGCGGCTGCTGGAGGGACGGCTCTCCCGGGCCTGTCTCTTCAGAAGCACACGGTGAGGGGACGGAGTCAGATTCAGAACCCTCCAAGACGGGTCAGCACTGGTGCGGTGACACCTAGGGTGTCCTGCAGACTGGGGGAGAGGGGCTCCTCTGCGAGGTTGTCCACATCACAGATCCCAGCCAGGCTGCCTCCAGGGTCTGCTCAGACGAGGGGACGTGGGACTGTCAGGAGCACAGCCCAGCAGCGCCCAGCCCACCACGGTCAGTTCCGCAGGGAACGAGCTGGTACTAGCACGGGGCAGTTCTGGGTCAGAAGGGTCCCCCACTGGTCCAAAGTGATAAATGCCTTTTGATCAAGAAATGAACACTTCGGGGCCTTTTTTTTTTTTGTAACACGAGACAGACTTTTGGGCATCCTGTTTTAGTGTATTTTGGGGGGGGGGGGGTTCCCTGGCTGGAATCGAACCCAGGCCGCGACGTTGAGGGCACTGAAGCCTGGCCACTGCACCACCAGGGGACCCCCATCCTGTTTTAAAGGAACAAAGACAAAGAATTAAACTGTAAAGCTGCTTCCCAGGTTTAGACAAGAAAACTGCTTAAAGAATTTTATTTGTGAGTAAAACGTGTTACAAGGAGGAGAGGGCGCAGGGCCTGCCCTCCCAAGCCTGCGTCCATATATGCGACTAAACTTTATGCTGTGACACAAGGACTCAAAGGAACGTACAAATGTGAAGTCAGTAGGACGGGGGAGGAGTCCATGCTGACTGAAGGGCAGGGGGGGTGAACTTGAACATACCTGGGCAACAAAACGATACACAGAGGAGAAGCAGCTTACTCGTCAGGAAGCTCAAGGCGGCGGTCAGTGCCATGCAACCAGCCTCAGGTCCCGCGTGGGGTCCAATGTGTGGGGCGCCAGGTCCACCAAGGGCCCCTCCACTCCCCACGGGGCCTGTCTGGGGGGGCAGGCGGATTTGCCCGCACCTAGTCGGGCTGGCCCCGGGCAGCTCCTAGAACGGGTCACTTTGAAGAGTCCACCTGGCTACCTGCTAGTTCCCTGCCACTGAGCAGCTTCGGGCTAATGTGCAGGGATCTGAGTGAAGCGAACACTCCCACCAGTGGGAACAAGGAGAGTGTCAGGTGGGGGCCCCTGGGGCCGGCCTGTACGCTGAGCTGCTCTCCCCACACCGGGCACCTCGGGCCGAGTTCGGGTAAGAGCAGATCCTCGGGTGTGACAACTGCCCCACGCAGGTCAGCGCTGCTCTGCAGCCGTCTGCGCCAGGCCCCAAGACCACGACAGCAGAAAGGGGCCCTTCACGTTCACAGCCAGAAATGAAGGGTGAATTGCAATCTGCTGAAAGAAAATTCTAGAAAGGACTCGTTCGCCTCCTGACGTACATTCCCCATGACAGGAATCTGGAGACCCCAGTGTGGGAGAAACCGAGCCCTGAATCTGGTTTTGACTGGGGGACTGCTCAGACCATGCACAGGCTGCAGGGGGTTCCCAGCTCAGCCCAGACCCGCCTCGGGTCACCACGGAGCCCTGTGTGGGTGGCAGGCACACGGGTGTGTGAACAAAGTGGGCCGCTGAGCAGACAGAGCCAGCGGGAAGCTACGCGTCTGATCCCGTCACCTGAGACCTTGGGGTGACGGGGAGCCTAGCAGAGATGGCGTGGGTTACTTCACGGCAGACAGAGAGCAGGGGAGGTCGAGGGCAGACTGGCAAGGCCTCCAGCCAGAGCCGTGACTTAAGGAACGTGGGGACAGCGCGTCACCGAGGAGCAGACTGAGGGCAGGAGTGGGCGTGGGGACATCTCCGGGGACCAAGGCTGAGGGCCCGGAGGGCAGCTAGCGCATGGCCGGCACCACGGTCTGTCTACCTGGGGCTGTCACAGCGGGAGGGGAGCTCTAGCTACATATGGGGAGGGCTTCTGCATTCCATCACATGGGAAGACGACACAGGACACAGCGGGGACAGTCTGGTGGCGTCCGTCTGAGAGACGGGCCTTCAGCAGTCGCCTTTCTTCTTGCTTTTCTTCAGGAAGGAGGGGGTGCGGAATTTCTTCTTCTTCTTGGACGGGGACTTGCCTGGAGACCCGTCGCTGCCAGGGTCCTCGGCAGCTGGGGAGGTGGCCTCTTCGGCTGCTGGGGCCGCGGCGGGCTCAGGGCTGGCCCCCGTGGGGGACCCGGTGGGGCCCGGAGGGCCACGGGCTTCCCCAAGCGCCTCCCCCTCCTTCTCCACCGACGGGAAGCCAAGCGCTTCTGAAGGCTCATCCGGGGACAGGTCGGGGAGAGTCGGCTGGAAGGTGGTGGCCTCACTGTCCTGTCCGGAAGCAGGCTCCTGGGGCGGGTCTGGCGGGCGGGGTAGGAGAGACGGGGTTAAGGGTAAGGGCCCAGACCTCACCGGGGAGCCTCAGGGAGGCAGTGCCCTGCACTGAATCGGCAGCTGCACTGACTCCGGGGGTTCCCAGGACAAGGGTAAGCAGCTCTAAATCAGGTCTGCTCCACAGGAAGCCTGGTGGAGTTCACCCTACAGACGCAGACTGCACCTCGGGGCAGGGGTTCCAGGTCCTTCTGGAAGCATGCTCACAAAACCAGGCTCAGTCACAAGACCTCAGGCCCCAGTGAGGGCGGTCAGGACAAAGCGGGAAGGTTTTCAGGGTACAGTGTTCCGTGTTAAACGCCTGAAACGAGGTTTGCTCTGGAACCCTGAGGGCACGTATTAACGGTCCCGAAATTAAGCCTAACTCTGGGTCCACAACACCTGGTCTCCCCCGCAGAGAAAACCAGGCATTAGCTCCGGGCCCACGTGAAACATCCACAGCACACAAAGCAAGCCGTGTTCGGGGGGAGAATTAGTTAAAAGAAAAAAGATGGACTATAAGCTACGGGATGGGGCAACACTGAAGCCATTTACAAGCTGAACGTGGAAACCTGGAAGGACCACATGTGACTCCTTGAAGCAGCAGCCCGAGGGCTGCTGTGCGCGGAGGGTCCCCTCCAGAGACCCACAGTGACGGGAAACCAGTTTTGCAGATGTTTACGTAACAGCCCAGTTACAAACGACTGGCGGGTTAGGCGACAGCACGTGGTCTGCTACTTCACATCAGGTGACAGGACTGAGCCGAGCGGAGGCCAGGGCCCCAGACACTCGTCAGCGCTCGGCTCCGGGAGGCCGGCACTGCCCACCCACCCCTGGAGCCGTCCTCCGTCCCAGCGGCAGGAGGAAGTTAGGGTTCACTCTTCCAACCGTGCAGAGGTTGCCTGTGGGTGCTCAGGGGAACATTTATCACTGGACCAAATGTGACGTTAAACAATGGTGTCACTCTTCTGCCTCTACTCAGTTAAGCTTGAGCAAAGGTCCAAGCACATTTGAGCCCCACGCAGCAGGTGGCAACATCCCACCCTGCCCAAACCCAGTCGGGATCTGGGTCCGCCCACCGAGAGACCAGGAGTCTCAAAGGCGGAAAAGGACAGCACGTGCCTCTGGCATCGCTGGGACCCGCACTGCTCTGAACACTGCCCCCGCGGTCCGTGCAGCCCCGAGGGCAGGCCGCGTGCCACACAGTTTGCAGGTGCCCGCGAGCCCCTCCCAGGAAGACCACTGCCCACAATAAAGGGACTGGCTTCAAAGGCGGGTGGGGGGTGGGGGTGGGCAGTCCTGCTTTTATTTTCATTGAACAGAAAACAAATCTTTGTAAGCAACAAAGCAGCAAGAGAGCGAGGCAAGCGGGGGCCCCGGCAGTACTTACTAGGGTAACAGGTACTCTTTAGCACATCCAGCTCCTGCTTGCGACGCAGCCACAAGAAGAGAAAAGCACAATACAGTCTGTGCATTCGGTCACAGCCACGGGGCACGAGAGGAGAATGGCTGGGCCATTCTTGTGGACACGGGGGTGGGGGCGGGGGTGGACGGTGAGCCACAGGCTCCCAACAGACACGGGAAGCACAACGTACAAGACCAAGGGACAGACACACAGGCCACACGCCACAGACATACAGTGGGTGGTCTGAGAGCCAATGGCGGCCCGCACTCTGCATGGACTGACGGACACGGCAAGAAGCCCAGACACAACGGAAGCCGTCCGGGGCACAACCCGAGCAGTGAGGTTCCGGGAGCGTGCACGCGGTGGGCACGACTGACATCCTCGAAGGTGGGGTCCCGCCTCCAAAGTACGCCCGCCCACTTGCTGTGACACCTCACTAAGGAATCTCTTTCACCTCAGGGCACCCAGGACAGAGCTCAAACACAGGGGTGCGGCTCAGAACCTCGTGGCATCCGGGCTTCCGTGCAAATTCTCGCGTCTGATGATATTAGTGTCCCTTCAACTACTGCCACCGCGTTGCTCTCCTTCCACGAAAACACGAAGTGCGCCCTCCCCCCACCCGTGGACGCCCATCCACAGGGGACCGTGCACCCTCTCACACTGGGCAGCCCCGCCCCCGAGCTCACCTGCCTCCAGCTTGACAGGGGTGCTGGGGGGAGTGTGGGGGGCGGCAGGGGGCCCCGGAGGACTGCTGTCTTTCTGCTCTCCGGTCCCGTCCGGACTCTCTGCAGGGGAGCACAAGGCGAGAAAAGCACGGCGAATCCTCCAGAGCTGCCACGAGCCTGCACCCCCCGCACAGGCAGGGGCCCTCCCTCCCGCCCAGCCCACGTCCACAATCAATCTGTTTATTCCCAGAAGAATCTGCCGGAGTGCCTCTGTGACACAATGACTGACTGGTGACCCCCGGCCTGTGTTCTCCTGTCCCCTGCCCACGTCCTCACCGTGCAGCCTCTCCCACCGCTGAGAGGGCAGCCCGGGGTCCCGCGCCTCCTCAAGGGACGTTACGTAAGCATTCCTTTGGTTTTAATTTGTTAGGTAAAGCATTTTCTACCAATAATTTAAAGGCGGCAACTGTGTGTTTTCCTTTGCTAAAGTACAATATGCAGGTAAGGACCGGGGGGAAGACTGTAGGAACCACGACCCAGAGTCCAGAAGGTCCCAAGTCTACCTGTCATCAGGGGAAACACACCAGCATCGTCCTAACTCCTCAACTCTCCTCCCCTCCTGTGAAACCTTTACACTAACAGCTGTAACCAGGCCCTGTAACTTGAATGAGCAGCTATCACCGGCAGGGCCTCTGATCTCACAGAGACGCCGACCTGCGTGCTTCGACCCCCGGAGCCCGCGGGGCCGCCAGCTGTCTGCCAGCACAGGCCTTTCCGTCCCCTGCCAGAGGCCCAAGGCTTTCTTTCCTCCTATCTGAGGGGCTGGTTTTGACAGGCAGCCTGAGTTCCACTGGTCGCACCTGACCGCCCGCCCCCAGCCCAGCGCAAGGGCCAGCGTCAGTGCCGGCCAGGGGTCCCCCGGCCGTGCCTCTGGTTGGCACTCCCACTGTGGACAGCTCTGTGATCACAAAGCATGGTCACAGCTGTGCCACCCACTCACTTGCTGTTAACATCCCTCCTGATGGGAGCCTCACGTGGAAGGGAGACTCATGTCTGTGATCTGACTCAATAACGAAGAAAGAAATCCTGGTTTCCCAGAGACACTGACACGCACACAGGCCCTGGGCTCAGGCCACGTGGCCCGCACGCAGGCCCGCACGCCGGCTCCAGTCCTTACTCCGAGGCAGGCAGTCAGGGCCACGGCTCAGACAGAGCTCTGCGGGTTCCTGTGCGCCCCTCACAGGGAGGGTGGGCTCACTGAGTCAACGTGCATGAGGCACAACTGACAGAACATGACAGGGACAGTACTATTCAAACACACACTGAGAAACAATTCAGCAATAGTTTTTCACACACAAAGTGGTATTAGGTGGTCTAAAACAAGAGTAAAAAAGTTAAATTGGGGCAAATCAGAGATTGTCCCGGAGGGTGACGGCCAGTCCCACACACGGTGGGACTTCATTCCAGGAGGGCTGATTCCCCGGGGCCCAGCGAGGAAGCAGAGCGGACCCCACTGCAAACCTGAGGCGTCAAGGCTGCAGCTGCAGGCCCTGCGGGCGGCCCATGCACCTCCAGCCCGCTCAGGGTTGTGGGGAGGGCTGGTGGAATGCACGGTGTGGGAGGCAGCGTGGCGCCCAAGCCATCAGCACGTGTTGATGAGACCACGCAAACGGAGAGGGCCACCTCTGGGTGACACCTTCGGAAATAGGCACTACATGTGTCAGGGTGTGACATGACTGAACACTGGCACTGAGGCTGGCTTTCCCGCCTGCTGGTGCAGACGAGTGTCATCATCGTTCGGGGCGGACAGCATCCGGCTGCACGGTGAGCACCGCCCTGCCTGCCCCGGGGCTCTCCAGCGGGCAGTGTGCACGGGGTTGCTGCCGAGGCCACAGAGGCCCAGTCCTCCACCCATGCCTTCCCATAGCTTCAAGCCCAGCCTCGTCTGGGCGGAGCACTCAGGACAGGGTGTCCCACCCCACTGTGCCCTGTGACAGTATGCAGGACGTCTGGCAGTGGCCACGTGGAGCTCTCCGCTATCTCACACATGTGCCTGTGGGTCCCTCCTAAGCAGAGTGCTCACAGCATGCTTAACTGTCTACTTCCTCTAGAACGAGCCCGAACAAGCAGGGACGAAATGTGCACTGAGTGACGTTCCGGCCCGGGCCAAATGCCAGCCTGGTCTTTCATCAGCACCCCCATTCACACGCGCACCACAGCGGGGAGCCCAGGCCCGTGAGCACTCACCTCCGGGGCCCTTCTGCTTCCGCTCCACCTCTCTGCGGTACTCCTCCAGCTCTTGGTCGGTGAGTGTGTTGAAGGGGTTGGGGCCTGTGGTGCTCACGATGACGTGGGGTTGGTACTCCTTCTCAATGATGGCCTTGGAGGCCGTCACCAGCTCCCCCTGCAGACAAAAAGAGGTGTCCAGTCTGCAGAAGCCCTGCCCCACAAGGACTCTCCCTCCTCCCAGGCCAGGGTGCAGGCGGGGGTGGGGTGGGGGGTGGGGGGCACACAGACACCCCACACATGGCCCGGCATCACCTTAGGCCTTCAGTGGTAGAAAAATAAGACTCTGCTGCTACAAAATAAACATAAGAAGAGAAAAGAATCCTAGAAAAATTCTTGGGTTTCAGAAGCAAAGGCAGCAAAGTGCAGATCCAGAGCTCAGAGCACCAAGGAGAATCCCATGTCCTCACTGACTCGATGGAAGAGGGGACTTTTTGAAGTTCAGTACCCTCCTCAGGTTACAACATTCACGTAAGCTATGCCTGGAGCTCTGCTTCCACTCTAAGAGCACAGGTAAGTTCTGTTCTTTTGACTATGCATTTATAGTTACCTCCCTTTATAGAGACACTGAGAGGTAACAAAATATCCCCAAATCACAGTATTTGTCTGAGGAATTTGAAAAAGTGAGAATTTAGAGAAAAGAAAGCAAAGCCCTCCCTGCACAGCACAAAGCTGACTCAGACCATGCCACCCTCCAGGAGGTGGCAGCTGCTGCAGGTCCCCAGGGACAGAGCCAGGCGGGCAGCCCGAGGGGGTGTGGAGTCCACCCTACGCTCACCTGCCCCGGTACAGCTCTGTGCCCCACACCTCAGTCTGGCTGGTCCCCAAATGCTCTGGGGCTCATTTTTGAGAAAGTTAATGAGAACACACACACACACACACACACACATTCCCATTACTTAATGAGAGCTTCCAAAAACTGAAAACAGAAGAATCCAAAATCATTTTGATGCCAGGCCTGGTCCATCAGCAATGTGCACAGGAGCAGAGCCACGGAGTTCCGTGATGGTATAGTGGTTTAAGGCTTCAGTGGTGGCACTGTCAGCGCTGTGGCCTGGGTTCGATTCCCAGTCAGGGAACTACCCACATACCAAAAAGCAAAAAAAAAAAAAAAAAAAAAAAAAAAAAAAAAAAAAAAAAAAAAAAAAAAAAAAAAAAAAAAAAAAAAAAAAAAAAAAAAAAGAGCAGAGCCAGATCGAGGCCTGGGGAACCTGGGCTGAGCGGTCCCTGTCCCGTGACTGATCAGTGACAGTGAGTGACACGACTCCAGGGGAGCAAAGGAAAAGGCCTGATGGAATCAGCGATCTTTGTTCAAAAGGCCTTGGAATCTGAGATGACCCAAATGATGAAGGTTAGCCCTCTCTTGGACCATGCTGGACCCAAGGTTGACTGACTTGTCATTCAGAAGAGGCCCTGCCTCACTAAGATAGGGAATGGAATCCCCATCTGCCACTAGGTAGCTCTGGGGCCCGACACAAGCCCCTTCCTGACCACAGGCCTCAGTTTAGCATCCTCAAGAGGAGCCCGTTGGGCTGCCAACAGCTAAGGTCCCATTAAGTGCTGACACTCTGTAAATCTATGGCAACTTAGCTAACTGCATTTGCATACTGGTATCACTACCAATAAAACAGTAAGTGATGTAAGGTTTGAGAAAAATGCTTAAATTCATGTAAGTCAAATGTTCAAAATTAATAAAGGAATAAAGTTATCAAGAATTGACTGCCACAAAGATGCCCCATGGACACGCAAGGCTGGTCCTGTGCCAGGACACAACTGGTTCCCACCACCCCTGGCAAGGGCTTGCTCCCTCCTCAGAGAAGGGCAAGCTGCCATCAAGACCAGCTCTGAACAGATCTGGGGACAGAGGGATCCTGTTACTCTGGAAGTTAGGAAAAACAGCAATGCTACAGACACAGAGAGAAACAAGCTTGTGTGGAGTAACCCCTTGTGGGCCAAGTGGTCAGGATGTGCCGTGGGCACTCCCTCCAGCAGGCCACACGGAGGCTCCTGCTGCTTCCATCGGCTCTGACCACTGACCTGGCTCTGGGCAAAACAGAATCCCAATCACTACTTCTGTACTAGACTGAGGCAAGCTGGCTTTGAATGAAGCTGTGCAACCCTGGGCTGGTGACCTGACCTCTCTGAGCATCAGGTTTTCCTCTGTAAGACCTATACAGATTTGAATTTACATTCTTAGTGCTAGGCCATGCACATACCAGGTGCTCAACACCAAGCTCACTAAGCAAGTGCCCAATGTGGGCCTGCCTCCCATTTGTTAAGCAGCATGCACGGTGGCAGCGGAACACGGCCTGAGTGACAGGTGCAGCAGGACGGAGAAGTTTGGGTTGCACAAATTGGACAGCAGAATTTGTCCCCACAATGGACAGCTTTCAGCATAAACTTTCACACTCTAGTCTCTAACGACTCAATTCACGGGTAACAAAATACAGCAGGCGGCCAAATGACTTCGGGTCACAGGCTGGCACGCGCAATGCTGAGTCAAGAGAGTCTGGTCTGCACGGCTGACAGCTCGCTGCCCCCTCTCCTGGCCAAAGACAACACCTTTGTGTCAATGGCCCTCACCAGTGAGGGAGAGTCAGAAGCAAAGGGAAGTCCTTCCAGAAAAGCCCAACTTCCTTCGTCCCGGACGCCCATCCTCCGGCGTCTTCCAGGACATTAACACAGGCCTTTCCACCGGCTCCGGGAGAAATTCAACTGCCAGGGAGCAGTGCCGCCTTCCAAAAGCCGCACTGAGATCGGTGCTCTGAGCATCGCACACAAACGTGGCAACAGCCCAGTCAAGGACATCAGCGGCGTCAAAGCACATGGTGAAATGTGCTTTGTCGGTGGGAAAAAGACCAAGGGCAAATATGAGCCAGGACAAGGAGTCTGGGCACAGGGGCAGCTCCTTGACGAAGCACAGTGCTGAGTGGCCACCTCTGCTAATCCCACTGGACACATCACTCCGGGTCCAGTTTGGTGTTCGGACTTGGGGAGGACGCGGGCCTCACAGGAATGCCACTCCCACAGATCCCCAAGTGGTCAGTCAGGCTAGGGAGGGGGTCTGTGGGAGTGGCACTTCATGAAGCATTCATAGGTAACTGTGATGGACACCCAAGTCTGAGTAGGGACAGAACGAAACCAAAACTGTGTCTGGATGAGGGACAGAACAGCATCCTCTAACACAGCTAAGAGTGTGCCCTCCAGGCAGCTCTACCAAGGACCAAACAGAAACCACTAACTGCCGTCTAGTGCCAGAGACTGAACCCATGAAGCTGTGGGCCTATGGACTCCACACACCTTCCCACTTCTGAGACAAAGAATGAGGAACCAGCAGGGTCACAAGGGCTTATGGCCCAGAGTACTGAAACATGAAAAACAAGGTGACAGGGACAAGAGTACACCTTTCTTTCTCTCTGAGAAGTTCTTCCAAGCACAGTAGCTGGATGTACATTGTAAGGACAGGAGAAAACAGGACCACTGAATTAACACATTAATATGCAAAATAATGTTGCTGGCGGGATCCCAGGCAGGAATACTAAAGCTCTGGTACAAATCAAATCTACTTCTCTCTGGCAACTGGAATGTCAATAAAATGATACTTGCACTTCACTGGAAGTGAAGTGTATCCACGGAAAGAGACAGACCCTGAAACCTTGCTCTGAACACAGGGTTGCATAACTAACCACACACCTCGCAGCATGGTCAGCCCCTCGCCCTCGGCATCAGGTCTGCCAGCAGCAGCCTGAAAGCTTAGAGCAGGTGTCCTGCGATCTGGGCCCAGCACACCAGCCAGCTTTCCCACCTACTGCATGTGTGACGTTAGCTATGCATGTACATAATAATTTGACATGTATAATTATAACATGTATAACTATAACTTTGGGTTTCAAATTTTCATTAGTCTTTATCCCCTTTGAATATTAAAAAAAAAATCTATGTGTTTTTTTTTTTTAAGGTAAAAATAAATGCATTTCATCACCAAGGGCTGACACATTTCTCATTCCTCTGAATGACACCTTTCAATCATACAACCTCTGACTGCCACGTTCATTACATTCCCCATCACAGCTGAGCAAGTGAAGGGAGTGGGCAGCAGGGGAGCGCTGCCACTGCTCAGTCTGCCCAGGAGCCTCCTGCAGTGGGCGTCGTGTGACAAACTCCCAAAACCCCCAGCAAGCACTGACTGGCCACATGCACACTTTGGGAATTCACACCATTAAGACCAGCCACTTCGAATGCTGAAAATTATAAAAATAATCCCTTACCAAATGTTTTAATTAAAGAGTAGAGTGGGCAGAACAGAACTTTCTGTACAGTCTCAGGAATAACCCAGAGACCCTTCTATAGCCTAAGACAATGCCTATTGAGCAGACAGGTGAGGGATGGGCAGGTAGAAGGGCAGCGCGTGCCGACAGGTGGTTAAGGGCAGGGCAGTGAGTACCTTTCTAACAGAGAGAGATTTAGCAGGACTAAAGGTCTGCTCTGTGAGCTCGAGCCCTTCGATTGTCTCCGTACAGTCAGACAGGGGGGCATCCTGCAACAGTAAACTGAGTCAGCGGAGCCCGCCAGGCCCAGCTCTGAAGTACCGACCAAGCCAGTGGGAGCATGCAGCAGAGACAGCCGCCAGAGTGGCTGCAGCGGTGACACAGCGCTACGTGCAAACACGGACCACACAACCAGGGCCACACTGGCCAAAGTCAGAGATGCGGTGACAGTCACCTTCCCTGCAGAGTCACGTGAAGGTTTCAGAGGTAACTACTTGCACAATTACATTCAGCGTGCCATAAGGCACAGTCCCTTTGTAGAAACACGGTAAATGTGGACCGTGTTTCCAGGCACCTCTGCGTGCCCTCTCTGCCCCAAGCAGCACTCTGCTGCAGACAGCATCACGTACAAGAGCGGAAGTCCACTGACCCCACCTTCTCCGGATACTGGACACGGGGATGCCACGCAGGCCGGGAGTGCGCCGCCCTCGCAGGCATGCACTGCATGGAGCATGCGTGTGCTTCACCTAACCCAAGGAGAAGTGGCTGGGTGAGCTCTTACCTCGGAGAATCTTAGCAAACGTACTGGTTGCCTACAACACTTACCTCACAAGTCATTCTCCCCCAACTTAAGAACAGTTTCGGAGTGGATGGTCATCCGAGCCACCACTCACTAATGTCAGAGAAGTCTGAGCTCTCACCTGGACGAGGCTCCTGTCCATCACTACACCACACAACACCTGGGACTGGGGGCCGGCCGTCTTAATGTCCTGTAAGTTCTGCTCTCGAATCTGAGGATGGCAAGAAGGAGAAGCGCACATCAAGAGTACAGAGAAGCCTGGCTAGGACTGTGAGTCACGCCCCACAGCCACGTGCCAGTGGCACCTCTGCTCTGCCCTGCCCCCGCTGGGTCCTGCGTGACCCCCGCTGCTTGCTGGACGCTGCTGGTCCTGCCTGCTCAGTAACGCGTGGCTCTCAGGAGACGGAGGGCCCATTCCTAAACTCCGCACCTCTGGGTGAATGGGGGAAACGTCCCCTGTGTGCCTATCTTATCAAAACCCGTGAGCATTGGTGGAGCACATGTTCTGATACACCAAATGGTCACGACTCTTGCGGGACCCTGGAAGGAGCATTCTAGGGCCACCCTGCAGTGTGAGCCAGCAACAGCTGGAGGACCACGGGATCGCACACTGTCTATGGCTCACACTTCACACTGTTAGGCCAAGAGCAGCAGCAGTGTACACAACTCAGCTGCAAAGATGGTGGCAGCAAAAGTCCGTGGCAGAGCAAGCACCCTCTACCCCCCAGCAGTGAGCACCCCGAATAGCTGCGGCCATCTACTCCCGCACACAGGGCACTGAGCACGGACCCAGTCAGTACGCACCTTGTTCCTCATCTCCTGGACCTCCTTTGGGTTAGTGTTCAATGGAACAAACAGGTTAGGAACAGCAGAGGTGGAAGTTCTATGTCCATCCTCTTTAGTCCACTGTAATATCAAGAACAGTTGAAAAGTCAGAATCATGAAAACCTTAAGTGACACCACATCATCCAAACTGTCCAACTAATCTCACATCTGGTCATGCACTGAACATCACAGAGAATGAACCAATGACCACACCCCCGCCCGTGCAACTGCAGCGGTCAGATCTGACAGGGCATGTCCAGACAGACACCAGTCATGGTGGAAACCAGAGTCGTGACTGAGCAGCAAGGGCCACTTAGAAAGCCCAGCTGAGTCTTGGGCATGACACAGGCTGACGACACAGCTATGCCCTGTAACTCCCGGGACAAGCTAGGGGGGACCCTTCAGAGCACATTGGTTCACTGCTCAGAGTCGTCAACACCAAAGCCAGCTGGAAGCATGAGATGACAGGGTCATGGAAAGCAATGGGATGTGCTCCCCAGGTGTAGGGACAGACTTGGGACTGTGAGGCGAGAGTGGGCATCACCAAAGTTTTGCATCAGAATAAACTATAACATCAGAATGCACTGTTCGTTTGTGTAGCCATTTCAACCCAAGAAAATTACTGTACAAATGCTTATACGTAGCTACCTGGTAGAAGTTTGGTGATGTCGAATATTTTATATAACTTAGTACTTCTGAGTGTTACAAAAATATCCCAAACGAACTTGAAGCGCTTTATGAGTTCTCATCAGAAGGCTGATTTAGAGATCAGTGCAGAGAGCATCAGCACAACTTGCCTTTCACACTTTTTGGATCTCCAATCAAATATGAGATTTTTAATCAAATTCTAATTCTTAGGCACAAGTAGGCACTGAACATTAAAACGAGCCCATCTTAGAGAGCAAATGTTAAGCTTTTCAGAATATTTTCAAGAGGCAGTAAGAGAGCCATAAACAACGGCACTGGCAAATGCTTCGCCACTGGGAGGGGGGATGGGCATGGAGCTGTGGCATACTCACTGACGGTTATCCTCCCAGATTAAAGCAACTCCAGCTTTTTATCAAAAATAATTTTTAGTCAAAACATTGAAACAACAACCTCTGAAGCTTGAACACGTTTAAAAACTTAACTTAAAACAATGATTATAAGTTAGTATACCAACCTGGGGTTTGTATTACTCCAGAACAAGAAACAAATTCAAGTGCTGCACCAGGTCTCCCTTTCCATGTACACAATGACTAAAACATCTACAGGACTTAGTAGTTTTCCAGCTAATAGTAAGCAGAGCTCAAAGCGGCTGCCACGCACACTTTGGAAAAACGAGTCACAGCATTCAGCACTGCGTATTGACACCATCAGCACAAGGCTGTCTAGACCCACTCCCTTTAACAAGTAAAAGAAATAAAAACGAAACAAATGACACGAGAGAGAAAGAAGAGAGAGCGGCAGAGAGGGACGCGGAAGTGAGGGCCAGAGGGCAGGCAGGAGGCGGGACGACGAGGGTCGGGCTCGCCCCCGGGTGTCTGTCTGCCCTCGAATACAGACACGGACACGGAGCTCGGGAGCACAGAGGCTCTCTCACCAGCTGTGCGTCAGGACACCACCACAACCAGCTGGGGGGCAGAGCTTCCTTCTCCTAAATAAATCCATAAAGTAAAAGCATTGTTATAAGGGAACAGAAGCCCCACCTGCGTACTGGTTCAGGACGCCTCGCCTGATTTCGTCTGCACTCCACAGCTAGTCATGCAGACGTGGGTCTGTCCCCACCTGACCCCTCACGAGACTCCAGGGCAGGGGCCTCTCCTACTCCACAGCGCAGGACCCAGGGACTATCCAAGGCTCGGCTGGGGTCGTGAAGACTGTCTTCATAGAGACATCTGAGCCCCAGGGCCATAGAGTAGCTACGGGAGTGAAGCTCGCCGCAGCGACCACTGCTGGCGCCTGCAGGTGGCCTGTGCTGCACTTGGGTCATGCCGCACCCAGCAGGAGTCCGAAGACTCACCACGATGGCCGACTACTCACATGCAACAGTCCATGCAGGAGGCAGCTGCTGAGAGCGTTCAGAGGCTTTGGGACCGAATCAGGGAAGGAGGCTAAGGAGGATGAGGCCCGCCGAGAAGGTGCCGTGAGCCCGGGGAAACTGCTTAAGAAAACGCTGAGACTTTGAATAACAGACTGCAAGGACTTAACGAAACCACTGGAGTGTACGACGCTGAGCAAGCAGGTTGTGATGGAACTGCTTTCCATGCGGAAGGCGTTAAGGTTCCTCAGGTACAATGTGGATTAAAGGACAGCTCCCACTGTTAGGGTACTCCCCACACGTTAGTCAGAGCTTCTGCTGTGTGGGAGTGGGAATGCTGGAGTCGCTGGAGAGGTACGAGGTATCTTACGCAGTTTCAAGCAGACAGCGTTACTTGAGTCACGGCTAGAGCAGGAAGGACCTTGGGCTAAAGAGGGTCCCTGAGGAGGACTCGCTTGCCTCCCACCGGGTCAGAGGGCGGGGTCCCAAAGCCTCCGAAGCCCCAGCTGCCTGCCGACTTGCTCTACATCGTCTAACTATGAACAGTAAGGTAGGCACAGACCAAGCAGTTGGTAATACAGCTTGGCACGCAGACACCGGACGAGAGAGACTGCAGCAAGGGTTTCACGTGACCGTGTGTAATGTTCGTCCACACCTTAGTCTTCGACTTGGGGCTGCTTCCATTCTGCCCTTCCTCAGGGGCATCGTCACCCCGGCCAGAGTTCAGCCATCTTGTCTTCTCTCGTTGCTGCTTCTGAAAACTGTGTCTGAGAGGGGAGCAAGTGCCCGAATCACCGTCACTAGCAAAGGAGTAACCTGTGACACTAGCAGGAACCTCCACATCACTGTATTTTTTAGACTTCTCTCTCAGAGCCGGGTAGCGGTAAGGGTAGCCAGTTCTGTAACCCTAGGATCCAAAAAGAGTGAAAAACGGTCAGTATTCCAGATGTCCAAGCAGGGCTCTACTTTGGAAAACTGGTGCAAATACCCATAAAAGCTGAACACATGCATACCCTGCGACTCAGCAATTCCACTCCTAGGTGCATGTCCGACAGAAGTGCAAGTCATCACAACACAGGTACTACTGAAATGCAGACAGCAGCACTGTTCCTAACAGCCCCAACTGGAAGCCACCCAGAAGTCCCTCACCAGCAGGACGGGTAAACCACGGCTATGCACAGAACACATGCGTGACGGAGGTGAGAATAACCACGCTTTGACGAGGTGCAGCAGGATGGAGCTCACAACTATGTTCGGAAAGTAGAGAAAGGGGCAAAACCAGGCCCTGCTGCTAGAAGACAGAACAGTGGTCACCCTTGGGATGGGGTGATGAAACAGGGGCGGGGTTTCTGAGGGGTGGGTGCTGCTGACACAGTGTTCAGTTTTTAGAAACTAATACACTGAATACTTAACTAGGTACGCTCTCCTGTTTACTAGATTTCAACAAAAAGTTAAAGATTTTTTTAAAACCAGGACTTACTTGCTGCTGGCTACAGTACAGATTATATTAATCAAGCTAGTTAATACTTTTTCCTTGTAAGTCAGTTTAAATACCATGTCAATATTCAGGAAAGACTAAACGAGTACACCTCGTGACACCTGGTTCTTGGCAAGATTACTTTACCTCTGATTCTGCCTCAAAGCCATTTATGTGCTTTCAAACACATGCCCCACTCCTCAGAGGGCCAGCCCATCCCCCCAGGCAGGAGCTCTAAGGCACGGGTGGGGTCTTACTCATCCCTGCTGCCCAGTGCTTAGCACCTGGTGGGTATGACAGACAGACCTTAGAGTGGCCCCAGGTAACCAACCACCCCCTGTAATGCCAACCCCTGGAGTGCTGGGAAGCCCTGTGACCTGTTTCCTACCAATGGAATTCGGCAAAGATGATGGGACGGATTAGGTGAGTGTGGCACCCATCCTGAGCACCTATCTATCTGTTGCTGGCTTTGAAGAAGCAAGCTGCCACGGATGCCATGGACCTGAGAAAATGACCTCTGCCCACTGCCTGAAAGAACCTTCCGAGGAGAACCCAGCCAGGCCGGTGAGACCCTAAGAGAGGATCTAGCTCAGCTGCGCCTGCAGTGCTGACCTCCTGCTCCAAGCGCCTCCCCAGGGCCTGAAAGGGTGACACAGGGCTGGTCAGTAAGCTGAGCTGGGCCCACCTGCCAGGTGCTTCAGAAATACTCCCACTCCTCTCAGCCCAGGGGTCCCCGTTCCCCTCTGGGAGCTTCTCCTTCACTACCAACCATTCCTTTAATACATCAAAGAAGGGTGGCACTAATTCCTAAATGGAGTTGCTGTTGGTTTGGTTTTTCCTAACTATCCTCAGAAAGATAGGTAAATGTGTTCAATGGCAATTTTTCATTTATGAGCACGTTTTGTTGAGGAATAATAAAAGATAAGGACTCAGCTATAAGAAGACCATCTTCAGGAAAAGACAGTTTTTACTAATTCCAGTTTCCTCTACTTAGAGAGTCAGGTCTCAAGTAATCTCCGCAATGTCAGGATAAACAAACCATCCAGGACTTTCCATTTAAATGCCCTCAAACCAAAATCAGAGGCACTACACAGACCTCAGACCTATTACATGGCTGAGCAGTCCTTCCTT
Organism: Lyroderma lyra; assembly: GCA_004026885.1. NCBI lineage: Eukaryota > Metazoa > Chordata > Mammalia > Chiroptera > Megadermatidae > Lyroderma > Lyroderma lyra. The sequence goes on along the minus strand of PVJL010001230.1, from coordinate 57,742 downwards.
GAGAAGCTGGAATTAAATCTTGATTTTGTGAGAAACAATTGAGCATTTCTTCTGTGTATATTCAAATGAAATCTCTCATGTGGTATGAGAACCTTCAACTACTCTCTACTCAAGTTATTAGCAATCACATGGCTGATCAGAATGGTAATTAAAACCAGACTATCACCAGTGGCCGCTGTCCCGACTATTTCTTATAAACAGCATGGCCTTCTAACGTTAAAAATGACACTAATAACCCGTGCACGTTACGGACACTGAATCAAGTACCCTTGTTGTAATGAAAGTGTCACTGATCGACCTTTCACCCTCTAGCCTCGCTCCCAGCTAAATCAGTTACTGCCTCACTGGAACTGCTCTCTCTCCATTCTTCATAGCATCCGGAGTGCACAGGTGGGGAAGGCTGGTGTTCTCGATTCTGCTTCCACTCCTGTGCCCCACCTGACTTTCAGATAGAAGAGCTGTGAAACGTCAAAGTACCTGCCAGGAGGAAAGAAGCAGGACTAATAGACTGGCCCATCCCAGCGCTTACCACCTTGCTGGGCCCCTAAGGGTGTCTGGCTCCCCTGATGCAGACGCCAGGGCCACCGGTGCCTCTCTCACACCTTGAGGCTTCACCGTCCTGGTCTGCCCCCAACTCCATCTGCTTCTCCCACCTCCTTGGTGAGCTCTGTTCCTCCCGCTGCTTCCCCTGGCCAGTCCGGGCACATGCCCTGTGTCTGCCCCATCATGCTGTCAGGACACAGATCACGGGTGCTGGCTGCGTCTCCCTGACAAGGTCACGAACTGCTTGGAGGCAAGAACTGTGTCCTATCCATGGCTACAGCCTCAAGAACAGTTGGTCAGTTAACACAATCCATCTTTACTGAGCAAATGAGCTCAGGAGCTATGGAAGGTTCTGCTCACTGCTCCCTCACTGATCAAACCGACTCCTGTGGACACTTCGCCCCTGAGGACACTTAGGACACCCTGAATCAGACCCATGAATACTTTTTGGTAAAAAATCTTCAGGAAAGTTCAACTTCCTGACTCTTGCAGCCACCCACTCTATCTGCGACCTGGTCCAATTGTCAGGACTTTCTGATGTGGGGCTGGAGTGTGTCCCATCAGTGCCAGTGCTGCCCTTTAGCACCTGCATGCCACACGCCACACAAGAACTCAGGTGCTTCCACAGGCTTCCCCAACCCACCCCGTGACAGGGCCTCGTGCCCACCACCTAAGGTCAGCTGGCAGCAGGGTGGACTCTCTTGAAGCCTATCTAAGTGTGACCGTGCAGCATGAAAGGGGCCCCATGACAAAGCCACCTGTCTTAGAATGTGTGGCTTCCACCCGAGGGCCTTGTTTTGAGCATTTAAAGACGCCAGTAACATCAGAGAAGGACCTGAAGGCAGTTCCTGTCTCCCACCACTATGCCTGCGGCTGTCCCCCTCCCAACTCAGCCTGTTGTGACTCTCCGTCCTTGGAGGTTGTTTCTAAGGGCCACCTCCTACGTGAAGCTCTCTCCTTGGTCCTTGAAAACTGAGCTCCCTCAACACTGACCCCATCCTGCGTGTCTGACTGCAGCAGCCCTCTACTGCACTGAAGGCTCCACCATTGCCACTTCTGTACCTGCTGGGCTCAGTGTCCCTGCAGTAAGGGCAAGGCTCCCACACAGGGCAGTGGCAACAGATGTCTGACTTACTAAGTCCCCCTCGAAAGTTTGCATGTGGGACGATGGGGCTGAGCTGACCCCACCACCCAAGGAGTTATTTGCAGTGACCCAGCTGCCTACCGGAGAGCCAAGCAGCCTCCATGCTCTTGTCCTCACAGACGCCAAACAAAGATGCCTTTAAAAACAAAGTAGGGCCTTACTCTGCATGCTCCCACCCGGGTCTTCACGTCCTCCCTCGTTCCAGCTCTCCTGCTACGGCTCCTCCTCCCCTGAAAATGCATTCCTGTGCCAAGTTTGTCTCTCCCCATCTGTCTACAGTGGTACTGAAACGACAAGAGACGCTGATAGATGAGAGCCTCAGCAGCTTGCCAGTCCCACATACCCTGACCTCACTTGTTTCTGGCCACACCTTCCAAACCAGCACCATTTCAAGGGGCATCGATACAGCAGCCAAGTTCATTGGGGCTGGGGCTGCCACAGTAGGGATGGCTGGCTCTGAGGCTGGAACTGGAACTGTGTTTGGGAGCCTCATCATTGGTTATGCCAGGAACCCTTCTTTGAAGCAACAGCTCTTCTCCTACGCCATTCTGGGCTTTGCCCTCTCACAGGCCATGGGGCTCTTTTGCCAGATGGTGGCCTTTCTCATCCTCTTCGCCATGTGAAGGAGCTGTCTCCACCTCCCCTAGTTTTTTCTCCCATTCTCATCTGCACTGTATGCTGCTTTTCATATACCTCCCCAAGCAGCCTGGGGAAAGTGGCTGGCTCAGGGTTGGACAAATAAATACTGTATTAATAAGAAAAAAAGAAAAAGAAAATTAAAACAATAAAAATAAAAACACAGTATGACCAGAAATCGTCCCCTCTGTACTTTATTATGACTGAGCCGCGAAGTAAAGCTGCACAGCGCTACTCTATGATGTTTACGGTGAAAACACTCACGTACTGCGTGAAGACTACAGCCTCACAGCAGCACCTCACCAGCTACAAAAACGCCAGCACTGTGCTTTGAGAAAGAAACCTTTAACATCAAGTGGTGGGGGCGTTCTTACCAGATTATCGAGCATCCGCATGAGGGCTTCAAACTCTTGCTCACCAATCAGCCACTTGGGAGGCGATCCAGGGCCCTCCCCTGCTGGGGACCCTGGGGAACGGGACTTGGCTTTGTACTTCCCAGGATCCAGGAGCACTAAGTTGTCCGGCCCTCCTGCACTGGCCAGAGTTCGAACCTTTTCCGAAACAAATGAACACTGCAGTTGGGGTCGGGAGACTATGAGAGGTCACTTAAACAGAAATGTAGGTTTCAAAGGAAACCAAATCACTGAGTAAGAATAAACAATGTAGCATGGGCAGTGACAGACTAATCACAAGGTTATATTCAGAAGTGTTTCTTTAGCCTGACCAAAATATTGGGCACACCCACTTGGAGGAGAAATGGAAAACAAAGCAGCTTTCAAGCTCCTATGAAGTGGATTGGGGATGGCACCACTGTAGAGACACAGTCAGGATGACAGTGGTGAGAGCAGAAACTTGAGGTTCCACAGACCAGCCTTAGGTGGCTCTCACAGCTGTGAGACTGTGGGCAAGTCTCTAGCCCTCTGCACCTGTTTTTTCAAAAGGAGTGCCATGAGAGTCAAACAAAACAACGTGTGGTAACACATGCAAAGGTCCTGTTACCGGGGCGGGCATACACTAGTACTCCATAGATGGTAGTGGCTTAGTTATTGAAACATAAAAAGTTAGAAATAAAAAGCCCAGTAACCATTTGCCAACCTAAATCAGTGAAATGGCACTTGCCTCCATTTCCAAATCCATGAGCTTGTATTTGGCAGAGAGACTGCTCAGAGAGGAATCCCTGCAAAGCCACTATCAAAAGTCTGTGGGGACCCTGCGAACACCTAAATGAACTGCAAACAGGAGGGCACAACCTACCTGGATCTCACATGCAACCACCAGGTTGTGGATGTAATAGAAGGCCTCCTCCACGCTCTCTCCAACAGACACGAGCCCGTGATTCCGGAGAATCAGGACCTGAGGGGGAACGCGAAAGCTCTATGGAGCTAGGCAAGGAGATCGGTCCTGCCCCTTTTTTCTTCTTGCCTCTTTAACTGAAATACCAGATTAGATGCCTACTGACCTTGCTTTTAGGCCCCAAATTTTTCTGAATTAAAACTTTTTCCTCCTCATCAACCAGAATCCCATGATAGTCATGATAAGTCACTTCTCCAAGGGCAAGTGCCTCTGGGGAGATTGGCAAGAGGCCACACTTCATCGCCGAGACCTAGAGAAAGCAGTCAACATGAATGAAGACAAATCAAGAGTCACACGTTGACCGATGACATGGTGGTCAATGCTTTCCTCAAAGAAATAAAATAAGGGGACAGATTTTACTTTGTTCTCTTCTCAGAAATAAATGACCCCATGAACTTAAGACAAACTTCATTTCTGGGGGATTACTCTCACCCTACAGTTAAAAATCGAAGCTAGCACTAAGCTGGGGGCACCTCAAAAGAAACTCCCTCATTAACTATAAAAGCAGTGTGAACCCTTAATGATAAGACTCATAAGATGAGCCCTGAATCTAATGCCAGGAGAGACAATGGCTTCCTCCGAGTCATGACACTGCAAAGAGGGGTTTCTGAAATGCTGTAATGTTTTTGTGCACTTTTCATCTTAGGTTGTAGGTGAGGCTAAAACACATAAAACTTAGACAAGAGCATATTTATAAAAGTTTAGGATAATTATACTATATTAATTTCTCTGCATTTATTTAAGTAAAAAAAAACTAAGTGTCCATACAGCCCTCTAGTTTCCTTAAATTTCCCAAACTCCCTTTAGAATACACTAATTATGAAGGTCCTTTATCTACTTTGACAGGCTCCAAAGATTCAAGTAATACCTAGAGGTGTAACAATTCTATAAAAAAAAAGTTATCTGAAATGACAATATCACAAGAAAAGGTAAAGCCATATTTAATTCCTTTTACATTATCAGCTATGAGAAATTTCCTTACCTGTAAGAAGACATTTGCTTACCAAGTAATTCTGGTAATTATTAAAACAAATAACATGGTACCTGTTTGTAACCATATTCACAAAGGTACCTCTAAAGGTTTTTGTTTGTTTGTTTGTTAGTTCCCTGGCTGGGAATCAAACCCAGGCCGCGGCGTTGCGATCTAATGGTTCTTTAAAATGCATGGGCTTGTTCTTTTCTTTTTTGCGTACACTTTTTTTGTAGTTGGAAGAGCACATGCACTCTTCTAGGAAAAAAATTACATCATTCAGAGAATGCTATTTCTAATAAAACTTTGATGTTGACATCAAGAACTCCATCCTCAAAGTAAATAAACAAACCAGGTCTATCATTCACCCAAACAAATCAATACGCCATGACATTGAAACATCAGGATAGACTAAAATTCAGCATTATTGAATCAAGGAGGTCATCTGTCAAACAAATAGCCTGTGAAGTCATTAAAGGATAAAACTGGTGATAAGAAGCCAATTCTAGATAGTTCCAGAGTGTTGCACTTTCATATGACTGTACCAGCAACCACAGTGTGCACTTCATACTGAGAGGTCTGGGCTTGGTCAGGGTGATGTGTTCCTGTCAGAAGGGTGCGGCCTTGGTGGTGGGCTGGGGCAGGCTCCCGGCTTAGAGGCCAGTGCTCCTAACAGCCTGCACTGTCTGTGCCCGCCTCCCCCAGTGCCCTCTTCCGATTCTCCCCTGTCATGACCCAGCTTGGCTCCCCGGGCTCCAGACAGAACATCCTTTGTTTCTAGGCGTCCAGCTCTCCCCTCCCGCCTGGTTCCTCAGGCTCTCAGCCTGCTCAGGCCTCCTGCATCCTCCTCACGGTTCTCTGAGGCCACAGCATCCTTTACCCACCACCATCTGGCCCGTCCCATTCTCAAACGTGGGGTCTCTACTTTACTGCTGTGATTTTACACTTCCCAACATTCTTAAATGCACTGAAATCTGAACTCCACCCTTAATACGCTATGATTTTCCAATTTGTAAATCTAATGGACATTTTCAGGCTTATCATAGGTTTTTCAAAATTAGACAGTATATGGACCCCTTAAAAGAAAAAAATATTCTTTTAAGACAGACCAAGTTAGTGAGTAAAAAAAATTTTTATTTTTTTTGGTTCGTTTCCTGACCTGGGAAGTGAACCCAGGCCGTGGCAATGAACACGCCAAAACCTAGCCACTGGGCCACCAGGGAACCCCCCTAAAAACGCTGTAATCTGACAGAATTAGGTTGTTGACTTATTGCAGCAGGAGGGCGAGTCACAGGAAATGTGAAGTGCCTCTCACGCAACAGCCTTGAAGCTGAAGCTGCTCCCAGCCAGCCACACTCACCGCGGCCCCTGGTGGTGTGTGAATGTGCACGATGCACTTCACGTCCGGGCGTGCAGCATAGATCGCAGAGTGTAACGTGAAGCCAGCTTGATTCACTCCTAGATTAGTACTGCCACGGTCAACGATGTCCCCTTGTAGATTGACTTTAACCTGAAAAGAAGAAAACAAAAATTTTAAATGTCAAGAGGGTTTCAAATTACCCTAACTAGAAATTATTTAAACCAAAGTTTAAAGTGTTTATAACTCATTTTAAAGGCCTTTCTCTGAGTTAATCACACAAAACACAGACTTCTTCCTCTTCCTTGGGTTTTATGTGTCTAATGGGATTAGAAGGTATTTAATTATGTGTAGTATGACCTCCACATACATGACACCCAAGAGGAAAAGGACAATCTTACCAAACTGGATGCAGTCACTTCACTGTAGAGAAGTCCAAAAGGTACAATGAGGAAGTGTTCCTGCTCGGAGCTCACTCTAGTCTGTGGGGAAATGACTGAGTTAGCTCAAAAATCCAGTTGAAATTATTTGCACCTCTTTTAGTCCACAAAGTCACGGGTTTGTTGGACATATACACAACACAGAGCATTTACTATAGTAATTTATCAGGTACATCAAGTGCATCTTGGTCATAGGCATAATTAATTTTATAAAAGAAAACAACCCGGTGGCTACCACACTAGTTTCACGTGCAAAATGGTGTCACTCCTTGGGTATATAATAATGAAAACCAAAACTTACTTTTTAAAAGTGAAAACATTTGCTTTTAGTACTCAAAACCTGTAAAATAATGAACAATTACAAAAAACCACAGACAAGAGAGCACGCTTCCTGCCTGCCTGACCAACCTCGGTCTCTACAACACCGCGTCTTCATTCCCTGGTTTGCCTGCTCCTCCCACACGGGTTTTCTGTCCACAATTCATCCAGTACAGATGGGGCAGGCTGTGTAACTGTGCTAGATGCTAGTCACACAGCAGGAAAACAGAAGAGCCCTGCCCTCGAAGAAATCCAGTCTAGTTTTTATCATGATTTTGGGATAGATGCTAAAGACTTCCCAAAGCTGTTCAGTTGGGATATGTTTATTATTGGGCTAAAGAATTCTGACTAGGGTCAGGCAGGGGGAATTTAGTGTTTGTTGAAAAGGCCTTAGGTGTTCAGTCCAACTTCCTACCCAGAGCAGTTTTTCTGTGACAGACTAAACAAAAACATACACGGGGTCTGTTTGGGCAGCCAGGGACACTCACACGTCATCACAAGGCCTGCCTCACTTCTTCACTGAGCAGTCACTGAGCGCCTACTACGTCCTGCGTGCTGGGTACAGCGGTAAATAAAGGCAAGGTGGAGAGACCTAAAAATTAAAATGCTGCCTTCTCACGCTGACTTTTCCACCAGTGCTTCTAGTATGCAACACCAAACAAGCTGTATCCCCTTTCTGCAAGTCCATTCTCAGACGGCTGAAACACCCATTTCCTCGGTGTCCGCATGCCGATCTCACCTGACTCCCTCAGTGCACAATAAGGGAAACCCAGTCATTGAAGACTTGAGTTAAAATCCGACCTCTGCCAACAACTGGCTGTGCTGCTTTGGGCACCCTGGGCTCCTGGCCCCTAAGATGGGGATGATTAGGGCTGGCACTCACAGTGAAGTGCTCACTACGACTGTGACAGTGGTAGTGAGAACAGCAGTTGTAAACCATCCCCATAATAAATACGTACTCCAGAAATCCCTATTACCCAGCTCTCTGCTCTCCTTTAGGTGTTTCAAAAACATACATGTGGTTTCTACCTTTCTCCAAAATGCTTTCCCATTAATGGTGAGTTAGCAAGGCTTTTTATTTCTAGTCAGTTCTTTCATTAAAAAAAAAAAAAAAAAAAAAGATCTTTTCAATTATCTAAAGCAAAACTTTGCAACTGTCCCAATTCCCAAGTTGGGTCAAAATAAAACAAAAAATAAGAAGTTATTTTGTGTATTTATTGGATGGAATGAAGAAAAATAAGGTTAGAAATAAGAAAAAAATAAATGTCAGATGTTTTTGCTTGTTTTAAAATTTTTTATTCTGAAACATACATACAAAGACTATTGGGTACATGTACAATTTAAGTATAATAAATCAAACACCCTTGTAGCCTTTAACCAGCTTCACAAATAGAAAGTCTAGTATCTCTGGAGCTCCATTTCTCTTCTCATACATTCCAAACTATCCCAAATTATGTGTTAAGCACTTTCTTTCTTTTCTTTATAGTTTTATCTGATATATATTTACCCCCTAAATAATATAGTTTATCTGTTTATAAACTTCATATAATTGAAATCATACTGTATGTATTTTTCAGCAACATTTTTTCAACATTTTATTTATTTAAATTATATATGGCACACAATATTATATTAGTAATATTAGTTTCAGGTGTATAATATAATGATTCAACATTTTTACACCTTACAACGTGGTCACCATGCTAAGTCTAATAACCATCTATGTGCACACTAAGCACAATGTTATTGACTATATTCCCCTTCACCTTTTTCATCCATACCTCACCCCCTCCCCTCTGGCAACCATTTCTTTAGTATCTGTTTCTGAGTCTGTTTTTGTTGGTTTTTTTTGGATTCCACATATAATTGAAGTCATATGATATTTGTCTCTGTCTGACTTACTTCACTTAGCATAATATCCTCTACACCAGAGTTGAGCAAGACAATTGTAGTCCACCAATGGATCACCAAACAATTTTGGAGTGACTGCCTGAATAATAAAATAAATAGCTAATGGGCTGGGAGACTTGAAGTAGTCCTTGCCCTGAAAAAGTCTGTCCAGGCCTGCTCTATGTCCATTCGTGTCACAAATGGCAAGATTTCACCCTTTATATGGCTGAGTAATATTCCATGGTATACACACATGCAGCACATGTTCTTTATCCAATGATCCACTGATGAACACCTAGCCTGCTTCAATATCTTGGCTTCTAGTGCTTTTGTTTTCTTTGGATGCATACCCAGAAATTGAATTGCTGGGTAGTACAGCAGATCTGTTTTTAGTTTTTTAAGAAATGTCTGTATTTTTTTCCATAGTGCCTGCACCCTTTCACATTCCCACCAACAGTCCACAAGGGTTCCCTTTTTCCACATCCTCACCAACACTCGTTATTTGTTGAGTCTTTGATAATCTAACAGGTGTGAGGTAATATCTGATCGTGGTTTTGACTGGCATTTCCCTGATGATTAGTGACGGTGTGTCTGTTGGCCATCTGTATGTCTTCTTTGGAGAAATGTCTTTTCGTGTCCTTTGCCCATTTTTTTAATCAGATGTTTTCTGTTATAGAGTTGTCAACATTATTTTTGAAATTCCTCCAGATTATAATATACATGGCTATAATTTATTCACTCATTACTATACAGGATCTAATGGATGGGTAAACAATTCATGTAGCCATTCTTCTGTTAGTGGACATGTTTTCCATTTTGCTACTTAAAACAATGCTATGAATGTTATTGTACCTGTCTCCTAGTGTGCACGTTCAAATTTCTCCAGGAGGTGATACCAAGTTATTTTCCAAAGAACCTAACTGAATGTATACTCTCACCAGCAGGAGATAGGAGTTCTGTGCTTCTACAACCATCTTTTCCAAAAATTAAAATCAATGGCTGTGAAATGGTATTCTATTGTGGTTTTAATTTATAATTTCCGGGTTACTAATGAGTTGACCAACTTTTCATATTTTTATGAGCCATTCTTATTTCCCCTTTTGTGGCATTTCTCTCTTGCCTTTTTGTTCAGTTTCATACCAGTCTGTCCTATCCTTACTGATTTTGTACCTACTCTGGGAACCAATTCTTTGTTGGCTACCTGTGAAGTAAAGTCGTCCAAGTTGTACCTTTTACTTTGACTATTTATGGTGTCTTTTAATGATATGAAATTTCTTCATTTTAATGTAGTCAATTTAATCATCTTTTATGATAGGTGCTTTTGTGTCTTCAAACATCCTCCCTTAGGTTGGAGGTTAAAAAAAAAATCAATGACTTTCACCTACATTTATCCTAAAATTTTCCAAGTATCACCTTTCACATCTAATCCTTAATTCATGGGAACTGCTTTGTGAATACACAGCCTAAGGTAGGAATCCAGTACAATTTTCCAAGACTGATTTTTCGTCCAAGTGTGCCAGTGCCAAATACTGCCTAGTCCCTCCTTGCCTGCTGATGGGCAATGCCAACTGTACATCTGACTTCAACACAGGAGATCCGGTTTGGGGCTATCTGTTCTGACCCACTGGTCTACCTGTCTCCTTTACCCAAAGCACACTATTTTAATTACCATCACTTCGTAAGTTTGACATTCAGTAGGAAAAAAAAAATCTCCTTACGTAGTTCTTCAGGACTATCATAGCTATTCTTTTTTTTTTTTTTTTTTTTAATTCATTTTTATTGTTAGACTTTTTGGGGTGACATCTGTTAGCAAGGATGACATAGGTTTCAGGCTTACAGTTTATCATAGCTATTCTTAACCTTTTTTCTTCCATATCAATTTTAGAAGCATGCTATCAGAGTCCACATTTTTAAAATGTTATATAAACAGACTCATAAATACAGAGCGCAAAGGGATGACTCCCAGATGCGAGGGGGGTTGGAGAATTGGCTGAAAATGGTGAAGGGATTAAGAAATACAAACTGGTAGTTACAAAATAGTCTCGGGGTGTGAAGTGAGCACAGAGAATATAGTCAATAATATTGTAATAACTATGTACCAGGACCGTCTGGAAAAAATCCAGCCATAAATGCCTCTATTTTTCGTATGTATGACTGCATACTTTCCCAACAGCCCTCATGTGGTGCCAAGAAATCACCTCGTAAATCTCATAAATGACCCACCACTATGCTGTTCACCTGAAACTAATATAAATATTATTGAATGTCAACAGTTAATTGAAAACTAAGAAAAAAAAATACAATACAGCCATTTTTTGTGACTTTTTTCTTTGTCTATATACATACATGATTCATATGTCTATAAACAGTGTATTTTATATTTTTTCTTACAATAATTGTTTTTCATTTTTGTGTTTTTGCATGGTCTTTATAATTACTTTTCACAGTGTGTAATATTCCCTCAAATTGATGTTGAATAACTGAGCCATTTCCAATCTACTGCTAGCTAGATATTTAGACTCTTAAATTTTTTCATTATTATAGAAAACGCTATAGTAAACCTATTTGTAAATACATCACATTTTCTCCTCTGACTTACAACTTAACATTATTTCTGAGAGTGACTTTAACAAATCTATATATTCTAATGGAAAAGCTTACAACATACAATTTTCTGAGTCTGAAGCAAAAAGAAGAAAGTGCTAAATACAAATTTAAAGTGGAGCATGAGAGAAGAACACTTCAAACTCAGTTTTCTAGTCCCCGATGGACTAGCACTGGCCGCCCCATGTCTTCCCACACGCCTAACGTCCCCCTCTCTGTCTGATCATAAGGTCACTCACTGAAAACCAGTATCTCTGGCAAAGATCCAAATCAAGTCCCCAGAAACACAGTGCGCAGTCACAATGGTGGGCTCCAGGTCGCCACCTCAGAACTTTACCATTTCCTGGAGCAGAGAATGGAGCTGAACCTAGCATCCCACTGACACCCAGAGGTATTTAGGGAGGCAAAGGCCCTGCCATCAGCTAAGTGCCACCGAGAGAGGAAGCCCACCCAGCTCATGTGCTGACTGGGCCACCTGTCTTTTGACACCCCCAAAGCCTGTTTAGATCCGAATCTTAAAACAGAGACCCAATTCAGACAATCGTCTCCTACCCTCTAACATCTGGAGCATTTTTTAATCCCTTTAGCAGAAAATCCCTCTGGAGAGCTTTCAAAGAAAGAGCACAAGGAGCTGTTAGCACTCTCAGTGACACTGATAAATATGGTTAACAGTTCTTTTCTGCTCAGTGTCTAGATGATAACACCTGGATTTAAAAAGGGATGCCAAAAATAGTTAAAGAACAAAAAGTTTTCTCCTGAAAGATTCTCCAGTTCACAAGGTATAGGCAATATTTTTGGTGACTTGAATTTCTTTTTTACTCAGTACTAAGGGCCAAACAGATCACTTAGAGAAGAGTAAACACTTAACTAATGTTTTAATTCTGCCAAATTCTAAATAACTACAAGGGAAAAAAAACAAGCAATTTAAGCAACTCAAACTTATTTAAATAGCATCCATAATAGGACTGGTGGTAAATAGTAGCATTAAACACCCAAAGAGCATGCTGCTGTTACCAAAGCCAGGGGCTGCATTTCCTACCACAGCTGTAACACCTTCATGGAACTAATTTCTAGGCAACCAGTGAGCATCCGATCTGTACAGAGTTCTCTGCCCAGTGTTGTCAGCCCCAACGCAGCCATGTGCATGCAGTGCAAGGACGAGAGCTAGGGCTATGGCAGGCATGAAAAGAATTTTAGGAACTGCCTATAATTTAGTAAACACTCATTTATTAGGTCAGCATCCAAAAAAGGCACTTCAAAGAACTACTTTCTCATAACTTTTAATTCAAACTGGCTAGATCTCACACTGTTATACTCTGCAGTCAGGACTCAGAAGGAAGCTGTTCCAAGATCTACGTCAGTGCAGGGCTTCCTCTCCTCCTAAGCAGAAAGAGGCTGTCCAGACGCACACCACTACGTGTACCATTCAGTTACCACCCCATTGGCTACTCACTGTGATGTGATTGTAGATAAGCTGAGACCATCCAAAGAGATCTGCGAGTCTGTAAAATGCTGCCAACTTGCACCGCAGTAACTTCTCCCCTTTGTCATAGGCAATCGAATCGGACCCTCTCAGATCATTCACGGGAGTCACCATACCAAGACCTGAAATAAAGAAAAACGAAACTCAAAGATTTAATATTTCTTACTTAATGTAAGTCAAGTGAAAATGGTTCTGAGATATTAATCTTCCACACTAGACCACAGTCAGTCTCAAAACTTCAAAGACTATTTCATAAAGACCATATTCCCCAACATTAATACAATCAAGTTGAAAACAGTAACAAAAAGGTAGTAAAACTTGTGGGATGCAATAAAGCAATACTTAGAAGGAAATTTACAGTATTGAACATTTATTAGAGAAAAACAAAGATTTTTCAAATAATTTAGGTTTCTACCTTATGAAACTCCAAAGAGCAAATTAAATCCAAGAATGGAAAAGAATTAAGATAAAAAGCAGGTATCAATCAAACAGAAAAATAATAGAGAAAACTGATTTAATCTTGAGAAGATTAAAAACATAATGAAGTGGAAACAAAACAAAAAATGTATCTCCAAACTCACCATCAAAGCACAGCAAAGACAGAAATTACCAGTATGAAGAAGTAGAGGGGACATCATCAGGTATCTTACAGAAATTGAAAGGACAATAAGGGATAATATGAGAACAGGGGATACAAAGGGATACTAGAAAACAATAACAATTGGTCACCTCAGAAGGAGGACAGAACACCAACTTCTCACTCTGAAAAAGGTCCCCCTTCCTAAACACACCGTACCACTGGGTAACGAACCAGAGCTGAGGGAAAGTTTCCTTTAAACGTGTGCGTGTCGAGGGACGACTTTTACTAGATCACAGCAAGGAAGGTGCTCTGCTATGAACCAAACCCCAATCCAAAAGCAGGTCATCCACAAATGGTTTAGCACCAAGGCTCCCGAGAATGCACACTGAGTGACGGGGGAAGGAGTAGTCCCCTTTCTGACCATATCCCATTTCCCAGGAAAGTTTCTCTTTATAGAAATATTCTAACTAAAAATACAGAAGAAATGACAGAATTAAAGTATCACCATGCTGTAAACCTTTATTAAATTAATGAACATCAAAAGCTGCCAAGAACATAAAAAGAAACCACCAGACCCATGTGCGTCCTGACAGAACACAGTACCACAGGGCTTTTGCAAGCAGGGCTTGCAAAAAAGGAATCCAAACATGGTCAAACTTCCAGATCAAACAGCAACTCACTATACACCAAACATGTTAGCACCATGGTCATGGAATGAGCAAAATTCAGACTGTAGCAAGCCCTACAGGTCAAAACCCACTATTTTTAAAGCATGAGGGGGAAAAAAAGAGAAACATAGCTTTAAAAAGATTTAAGAGATGTTAAGTAAAAACAAAGAAAAGCTAATATTATTTATGATTTAGGGATGACCATTTAGGTGATGTAACTGTAAAGAAAAGCAAGGCAGTGAATGATCACCATATAAGTCAAGACAATGGTTCCAAGAGTGGTAGGGATAAGGCAAAAGCAACTGATAAAGCTCACTTCTTAACCTGGGTGGTGGTTATAAAAGTGCTCACCTTGAAATCATTCATAAGGTACATGTCACTTGTTCTGTGCCATCTATATATGTTATATATGTTATACTTTCTATCAAAAATTAAAACTTTTTAAATTTTTATTTTAAGAAACAAACTGTTAGAGATAGTTTCTTAAAACTAGTTACATGTCTTTGTTCCTTTATTTTTTTGGTGTGGCATCACTAAAATAAAATTCCCTTTTTCTCTGATTAGAAGACAATATACAAGGAAATATATTACGTTATTCTTTTACTACCTAATTCACATGAAGTATCACTGGAATCCATGTGAGAACATGAAAACCTTCCTACCATTTGACTTAAAGATGGAGTTGAACCAGTCAACTAAATGTGACTCTTGATACTCTCTGGACATTAATGATATCTCACTGTAGTGAATGTCAGTTAACTTCTAAGAACACCATGGAACACACATGGAAACAGCAAATGCCAGATGATGGAGCAGAAACCAATACCTCACAGTGGTCAATCAGAAGCTGACTGTCCAGCAAGCACCATCAGAGACTGACCCAGGGCTCAGTACACAGCAGGTCTCATTACTTGATGCTCAAGTTACTTTCAGCTGCACCTCTGCACAGCTAACTGTTCTTTGCTCACATTCACCCATCCAACGTTTCCCCTCTGGCTTGCTTCTGGAATTTCTGTTTCTCACTCACCTCCGAGCAGTGGTTAGGAATGGTGGGTAAGAAATGCTGGCTCGGCTGAAATGAGTTCAGGCAAAATTGATGTGCTACTCCACAAGCATTATTTCTGACTAGTTCAATTCACAAAGAGTCTGAAAAGCCACCTAAAAAGTCATTGGCCTGAGAAATAACAGTCTCACTGGCTCATAAAAAGAAGTCTTCTACATTCAAGACATGTTCAGGCTTACAGCCTAAGTTTCACCACAGAACACATTAATTTCCAAAAGCTCCACTCTATTACACAGCAGTGTGTGCCTGTCCATTCACAAGTCAGGCAATTTTTTCCTGGAAAATGACCGAGTACGTACAGAGTCAGGGAGTACTCACTCATGTTCAAAGCAGCCATCCCTCCTTGTGGGGCTGCCGGGTAGACACTCGGCACACTCGTGGTCATAAAATCTGCAATCTGCTGCAATGCCAACAGGCCTGTGGGATTCTTGCCCTTCTTAAACTGCTCCTGTATCATTGACTCCAGTTCTTCACAGAAAGCCTAATAAAAGGCAAATTCAAACCATGAGACATCATTTCTTTTCTGTTCCTTGGAGGGCAGGGTAACTTCCACACAGACTGATTTTTTTGTTTTCATTCAGTGCTGGAAAGGTAAGTGGGTATTCTCAGACATTGCTACCTAAAGCATAAATTGGTACATTCTTTCTGGAAAGTAACAATATAAAAGCTTAAAATTTTGAACAGACATTCTGTTCCTAGAAATCTTTTCTAAAGAAATAATCAGGGATGTTCTCAAACATTTATTCATAAGAATGTGCATTCCAGCAGTACTGAGAAAGGGAAAACAGGTAACAGTCTGCATTTTACATGGCACAGGACTGATGAAATACACTGACCCACTGACAATGGAATTCTCCACCTGACAGTGGAATTCCATGCACATTCAAATTAAGCTGATCTTGACATATATTTGAGTTTAAAAGGTTATACAATATAACCAGTTTGTATAAGAGTAAATACTTACCTAAACATAGAAAAAGACTAGAAGTAAATATATCAAAATGTTCGCTATAATTCTCTCAGTGATAGTATTAGGAATTTTCATGTTCTACTTTCCGTATCTCAGTTCTTCCTAATACATTTTTTTAAATTACTTTATAAAAGTTGAAAAAGGGGGGGGTTCCCTGGTGGTGTAGTGCTGCTGACAGTGGCTGGAGGTGAAAACAAGACCACGCTGTGTTTTCTCACTGTGAATTCATGACCACTGACCCGCACGTGCCCTTGGCATTAACCTGGCAACCACTGTCGACTTTCCTTGCCCACCCCTCACCCAGTCCATGCCTTCCCTCCTTCCTCTTCAAACCTCCTGCACTACTCCCTGTGCCCATGCTCAGCAGATGACTCCATGTGCAATTGCACTGAGAAGAGAGGTGGTGTGAAGAAACTTTCCCAAGTTTCCGTCACATTGACCTGACTACAGCGGTACCTTGGTACACGTCAGTAATTGGTTCCAGGAGGCGTGACAAGTACCAAAAACAACGAGTGCAAAATAAATTCTTCCCATAAGGAATAATGTAAATGAATAAATTTAATGCATTCCCAAACTAAAAATATAATAGACAAATTACCATAGAAGCTAAGACCGCAAGGGGACGTGCACTGGGCAAGAGCTACCACATAACTAACGTGTGACCCCATTTCAGGTAGAAAGGGTAGCGAGTCATGAGGCAATCGACACCGACAAGTTCTAGCCTGCGCATCAAGTACTGAATGATGAGGACCGGGACAAAATTTTTACATCAAAATGCGTCAAGTACCAAATTCAACGAGTTTCAAAGCAGTCCAGTACCAAAGTATGACTGCACCAGCATCTGCGCCCACAGGGCGGGCCTTCCTGCTCCTTAGTGCGGGTGAACTCTCGGTGCTCCTAAAACCAAGAGACCAGCACCAGGCCCGGCACTATTCAGTAAGCCCCAGGCCTCACCCATCTGGGCACTCAGGTCCTTTCCCTGCTCATGGCTCTCACACTGCATTTAGATAGGTAAGTGTGTTCCAAACAACCTGTGGGAGAGGCCGTGACTATCTGCAACCCCAGTACCTAGGAAGGTACCTGTAAGTTTAGTCTCTTCACTCTATTACTAATGATTTTTACTTAGTTCCTTGTTGCTTTTATGTAAAAATGCGGTTCAAGTCAAAAGTCTAGATCAAGCTTGTCCAATCTGCGGCCCAAGATGGCATTGAATGCACCCCAACACAAATTCATAAACTTTCTTAAAACATTACAAAAATTATGTACGGGCCTTTTTTTTTTTTTTAAGCTCATCAGCTACTGTTAGTGTTAGTGCATTTTGTGTGTGGCCCAAGACAATTCTTCTTCTTTCACTGTGGCCCAGAGAGGCCAAAAGGCTGGACATCTCTGATCTAGATGTTACCTGATTCTTTTTTACCTTACCTCTTCCTCCCCACCCATTAGCAAGTCCAATTTACCCCACATTCAAAATAAAACTCAAATGAGTCTACTTCTCTCCACCTTTACTAGTAGCACCCTGATCCGAGCAACCATAACCTCCTGTTTAGAAGACAGCTTTCTGTTGCCCCATGAAGCTCTCTCTATGCCAAACCCAGAACAAGTTCTTTAAACACCGAATCATGTCATTCCTCTCTACAATCCTCCAATGACTCCCTACTGTACTGTGAATGCAAAACGAACTCCTGATCTGAGCTTGCCCAGCCTTCCAGGGCCTGCTCCCTCCTCACGCCTCCTAAGCTCAAACACACAGGCCATTTTTTGACTCTTCAACCCCATCAAACTTGTGGCTATCCTAGGAACTGCATGTCAGCTTCTCCCTCAACCTGGGGTGCTTCTCCCCATCCCTGTAGAGCCACCCACTCCTTCCTGTTGCTCAGAATTCAGTTGTAATCTTCCTTCCTTGGATAGGTCTGTTCTAACCAAGTCATATTCACTCTAATTATCCAACTGTTTCCTACAATGAACTTGTTTGTTGTTTATTGTTTGTGTCCTTAAGACTAGAATGCCAAGTCTGAGACTTGACCTGGGTGCTTACCTAGGTATTACACATATGTCAAACTTCATCAAGCTGTCCACTTAAGATCTGTATACTTTATTGTACATTCTATCTCAGTAATATGTGAATAGCAACAACCAAAGAAAATCTGTTGGAGTTAGAGGTCTTGTATGTCTTATTTACTGCTAAATCCTTAGTTCCTACAAGACTAAACATTTAAACAATTCAATGAATATCTGCCAAATGACACCCCAAAATAATAAGGGAATAATATTAAGGAAATACAGTAAGAAGAGACTAGAAAGATGAAGCAGTGTGAGGGCAGGAGCATCAAAATGAGAAAATATGAACACAGCCCTCCGCCCAGAGATGCAAAATGAAGACACTTAGTCGTTGTTCCAAATGCTGATCAATCAATAAACCAGGTACAGTCAAGGCCTACGACGTGCCCATCACCAAGCTAGGTATTCTGAAGGAAACAGTAATTTTTAAAAGCTCCCAATAAATAAAAGCTCTTTGGAGAAGCAGCGAGAGAGTAAAAACAAACAAACAAAACACCTCCTCTCGTTTGCGATTCTGAAGACTTTTCACTTATCGTGTTGGGTAACTTGAACTAAACTGAATTCTTCCCACAGAGATACTCATGTGTACGAGGCACTGGTTTCCTGTGTTAAGAAAAACGGACTGTGACATGTAATCAGAGCTGCAGTACTAGGAGAAGGAAGGTACTTCGGTACTTAGAGGAGGCTGTTCTTACAGGACTCTGCAGAATCATGGACACCCTCTTCTTCTGCTCCATCATGTTGAAGTCCTGGCGAAGGTCTGGTGCCATGTTCCTCTCTCGGAGGTATTCTGGATTGTTCTCATCCACCCTGTCGAAGTACCTCTCTTTGTGAGGGGCTGTGGTCGGGGGTGGTGAGGTCACCACTGCGGCCTGAGTATCACCATTCATTGCACAATCTTTCTAGGCTCCTACAGAATCGAATAAAAGAAAGTATTGTTTTAGAATCAATGTCCAATAGCATTTCAGAATGAACACGTCAGCTTAATAAATACAATTTTCAGTGTGAGGAGCTCTTACTAACTGACCAGTCAGAACTGTGACCTGTGAGGCTTCTTTGAGGCATGAGGCACAAGACTCATCAGCCATCTCCACCCTTCCACCACCCAGTGACATTTCTTTTCCTTACCAGACAGCAGAACAATCTAACAACGCCATTATGTCCTCTGACAAACTAAGAAATAACTAGATATTAAAATTTTGACTACAAGATAGTTTAAAGTCATGATATTATCCCACACTAATAGGATCTGCTAACAGCACAGTTCGTTACCAGAGAAATATGATTTATGGTATTTTTCCCAGAAAGTACTGGTAGTGATTTTGCCCAGAATTCCCCAACAGATCAATAGGAGAGAAGCTGCTCACACGCCTGTGTTAGTGCAAATGGGAAGGCCCCTCACCCACACTCCCCTTTTGGTTCAAGGAACAACAGTAGGTACCAAAGATGTCAACATGCCCCAGGTTGTGAATAACAACAATAAAAAAATGCCCAAATGGTGCAAATATAAAAGTCTACTATTATGGCTGTTTACTTTGCATTCTTTATAATCCCAATCTTTTATTTGAAATGATGTTCAAACATACTAAATTATGTTCACCTTTAGCAACTAAATCTCTAACCAGCACCTTTACTAACCAATCACAAAGAAAGTTCAATTTCTAGTCTGTTTCTATACAGCACTGAACAACAGCTTTAACAAAATATATGCAGTATCTACTAAACATCCAGTCTGTCCAGTCACTGTGCTGGGCACAAAATGAATGAGACATGGCCCTCCCTCTGGAGAAGTTTTACTCAGTGTAGCAGGGAGACAGACTCCCTGGGAAAGACTGAGGTGCTGTCTTGGATGCAAGTTTTCACTATGACATTATGACACAGATGGCACTTACAGTAAGGAAAGGAGAGGAAACTGGCCAGCACAAGAACACAGACAGAGAAGAGGAAGCACAACCAGCCCCTAGAACAATTTCCAGAATATACTGCATATGTAATTGCAATTTTTTTTAATAAATTAAGATTTTAAAAAAAGGATAAAGCCACAGGCGGAGCATTTTAATGGAGAATCAGTGAACAACAATTCTCCAAGCCACAGACAAGAATTTAACAGCTGATTAAATTAGCATCTAAAAATGTAACTAGCATAAGGAATTACACTATACACAGAAATTCATCCCTAATAGAACACAGACCTAAGTCAACACTAAAAACTATAAAATTCTTCGGGGAAAACAACAGAGTAAATCTGTGAGAACTGGGTTAGGCAAAGTGGTATTGTAAGGTGGCACCATGACACTCTATTTCAGTTTAGGGACACTGTAGCACTTACCTTAGTTTAGTTTAACAGTATTAATTCGGCTTAAGACTTAGTTCAGGACGTTTTCAAAGTTTTTTCCTGTTTCTTCACTCTCCCTCCGGTTCCCACAGGCCTTTAATGACTCTGCTTTCCCAAGGGTACAGGCTCCCTCCTACTGCTTTGATAGCTCTGTTTACACCGGGTTGAGAATATATACCTTGCTAATTGGAGAACAATGGGCTAACAGCTTTACCTTCTCAGGATTTAACAACTCTGTTTTCTCAAAATTGCAGGCCTATCTCATAAATCTGTTGTATCGCAAGGACCCCAGAGCAGTTACAACTTTGAGCTCTCTCCAGTAATAACCAGATTCTCTCGCTTGACAGAGACCCCGAGAAACCCCTTTTATTCTCTTTCCAGGTTTTGGTGCCCGAAAACTGTTTGACCACCTCCCCCTTTTCTTTGTTCTGTCTCTTACCTGCCCAAAAAACCTCTGGCCATCCTAAGAGGGAGGAGATGGGCTTTGGACAAGAACTACCCTCCTCCCAAACTGCTGCCATTTTGAATAAACCTGCTTTTCTTTCCATCAACCTTGTCTCTCAATTACTGGCTTATGAGTGGCAAGTAGCCCGATCTTTAGCCCGGAACATTATGACACCAAAAGGACAAGTGACAAAAAAGAGATAAAGTGGACTTCCTCAAAAGGAAAAATGACTGTGGTTCACAGGACACATAACAAGTGAAAAGACACCCACAGACTGGGAGAAAGTATCTGCAAATCATGTATCTGAGAAGTGGTTTATATCCAGAATATACACATAATGAGCTCTTACAACTGCATAATTGAAATGACAGCAAAAACTTGAAATCATTAAGTGCTCACAGTGGATACCACAAAGAGCAGAAGAATTTCCCAGCTGAGCCCTGCCTCAGGTCCTGACCCACAAAATCACGAGCTATGAACAGCAATTATTTTAAGCTGCAACGTCCTAAGACGATCTGCTACGCTGAAACAGATAACTAGAACAGCATTAATGATGATCGGGAAAGGGGAATGATAGCAGCCCAGGTGTATTCTTGCCATCGTTCTTCACTTGTATTTGACTCCCTCAGCTCCAGTTTGTCCACACACTGTATGGGGCTAAGAGAACCAGCCAGAAGAGGCTGCGGCTCCAGACCAGTCCATAATGATGATAAAGTATTTAACAAACTTTTAATTTATTATTAATAATATTTATTTGTGTTATCTGAAAAGTCTAATAACTGTCATGCGGATCACTAGCCAACTGAAACACTGTGAGAGATCACTGAGCTTGGGTTACATTCCACATCAAGTTTTGGTTTTTTAACCATTTTCAACCACTGATTCATAACTGACACCCTTAAAAATCACTGACAGTAATAACTGAAACTATGTTAAACATTAAAATAAAAACTACTTGAAAAGAATCACGATTAAAGACAACACACTTACCTTTACTCAATCAATAACTGAACTGGTCAAACAATCTGGCTACTGAAGTATTTATTATACATTTGGGGAAGTTCTAGAAACACTACAAATGGATTGTTCTGTAACTGCAATAATGATTGGTAGAAGAGTGGTTTGGGAGAAGGGTTCGTAGTCACGCCCTCGCCAATCGTCATTCGCTAATGTGATCTAATTTTGAAGAGTCACCATTAACAGTGATTCAAACGTAACATTTATTATTCCACAACTAACATGCTGCATTTTTTTACTTTATTTGTTTTTTAGCAATTACTGATTATTTTTCACTTACCCCTGAATAGCCCAGCATGTACCACCCCTTGGAAAATGATGCTCTAAATGTTTCCTTTAAAATATTTAACCTAGTTTGTTCTAAAAGATTGACCCAAAGAACAAAACAATATGGTTGCCTGACATTTCTTCACTACAAATAAATGAAGCTGAAAGTTTGACTCAATGTAAAGGAGTTCTACTTCAGTGTTTAAAAAAAGACAAAAAGATATACAGTATTATGATTTCCCTATCACTGAGTCCCAATTTTAAGCCAGTTCTGTCAGTAAATAAGGGCACAGGGGAATGGTTTAGAGGCAACTATAGCTGCTTCCTGGTTCCCAGAGCTGAATGACAGGAAAGAATCTTCGTAAAACAAACGTGTTAAAGATAAGGCAGAGATAACTCTTTTTATTGCAAAGTGCGATGTGAATGGAGTGAGACAATTTCCTTCAATAAGGAAGTCTGTAAGATTAAATCAATATCAAACTATACATTTTCTAAGCCCAATAATTAAGAATAAACATAATTCCACTTTCAAAGTACAAAACCTGTACCTGGTTTTCGGGTTTCAGTCACTTACAGTTTTCGGTTTCATTGACTTAGTCTTTAAGAGTGTGTTAAGACACTAAATTTTCCTAGAAAGCTCTCTACAAAGAATTTATTAATCCAAATTTTTTTAAATGGAAAAATACAGATCTAAAAATAATTCTGGCAACATCGAGAGTAACATAAAACAATTTAAAAAATAGGATCAATGTCCAGTGCACAAATGGTTGTAGTAGAAATATTAAAATCTCAATATACTATAAACTATGAAGATTCTTTAGCATAATATACATAAGAGATTATAACATGCTTAAGTGAAAAACACTATAAAATTCCCTTCTATAATCTTTTTTTTTGGGGGGGTGGGGGTGGGGGGAGGTTCCCTGGCTGGGAATCGAACCCAGGCCACGACATTGATAGTGCCGAAGCCTAGTCACTACACCACCAGGTAACCCCCTACTCTATAATCTTATCAATATTATAATCACACACAGACAATATAATGGCAAATAAACGTATTAAAGTTGAATAGAGCCAGGGAACTACCCATGTTAAAAAAAAAAAAAGTTAAATAGATTTAAGAGAAGCATGGATTAATGTTCCTCTATCTCAATAATCTATAAAGTAGCTGTAATTTTACCTGTGTAAAAATTTTAAGGTTTCATGAATCTTACTATGTTGAAATCAATTTCTGAAATCTCTAGGAACAATACTTTCAAATAAGCAAACATACATGCCCAACAGAACCCAAAAGTCTGGATGAATCAGGCAAACAAGCCTGGCTTGCCCATATGACGCCTCACATTCACCCCGTCCCCCTGACCACACCACTGCAATCTAGATAATTACCCCTCATCTCCCAGACAGCAAGAGCCTCCTAATGAGCTTCTCTACTTCCAGGATCCTAACCATCCCCATACCAATCCAGTCTCCATACCTAGGCCAGAGAGTGTTTCAAAAGCATGTCACTCACTCCCCTCCTTAAAACCTGAGAGCTAATAGAAGGACCTTAGCTGGATCCTGATTCAAAGAACTGTAAAATAAAAATCCAAAAATTTCAAACGATCAGAAATCTGAACACTAAGTGGACTTGTATGGCATCAAGAAATTACTGTTAAAAATTTTAGGTGCAATAGTATTATGGTCCTATTAGATACTCACAGAAATATTTGTGTATGAAACCAAAGGACATCTGGAAGTTGCCTAAAATTTATGTGGTAAGGGTTACATAAAACAAGACTGGTCATGAGTTAATAATTGTTGAAGCTGGATGAAGGCTAAAACAGGTTCATTATACTGTTCTATTTTGCATGTGTCTGAAATGCTCCATAATTTTCCTTGCTCTTAGAATAAAGTATCTCTAGATCTCACATACGCTAGTCTCTGCCTGCCTTCAGGTGCATACACTTCAGCATGTTCTTTCCGACAAATATTACCGATACTGGAATGAAATGATATTTTAAGATTAATAACCCTTTCTAATGTCCCAGAAGCCACCACTCTGCCTAGTATGGTATTTAATGACCTGGAAATAACAAAGGGTGCCCTGGAATGTTCTTTCTTAGCAAAGGTATTTATTTCAGCCCCAGGGTGATTCATCCTCACTAAAGTGTAACTAAACCTCACATCAGAAACCAGACAAGTTTTTGATTCTCTAAGATATCTATCTAGTGAGCTAATTCTAGCTTTTGGGCAGATTCCATTATATCTTGGCATTTCCCTTCTGGCAGACATTTTGCTAATAGCTAACTATTTCAACTACCCACATGATTTACTTTCAGATCCCTAAAGGCAGAACACTCAAACCAAAGACTGAAACAAGAAGGTGGCCATTAACAAAATTCTCTAGGTAAAGCATCTGCTAGAAGACAACCAGTGTCTTGTCAGTTGCTAAACATTCTTAACAGGAAATGTAATGGCTGTCAGTTGGTAATGAATTATTGCTCCATGGAAAATGAACCAAGAGGTATCAAATACATTCACTCATGTGGTAATAAAAGTGGTGGTCTCTGCTGGTGTTGGCCCCCTGACACTCAACTCCCCTCTGGCACTGTCGATTGGAGAACAGGCAAAGAGGTGACCTCTGCAGCATCTTCCTTGATTTCAATTAACTCGAGGTGCTTCATGTATCTCCACTACAGGTACTTTCTACATTATGTGCAAGGCATTAGAGATAAAAAGTTTAAAAATGAGCAGGAGATGATAGACAAATAAAAGGTACTCAAATACTCTTAGTGCATGACAGAAATCTATAAATATTAATACTTAACATATCAGCAGGGAGAAAGTGTCAAGGTGGGAGGTAGAAAGAGCCAAGGGTGTTAGGGGCTGAAGTATGTCCCCAGAAGTTCATGTTGAAGCCCTAACTCCCAGGACCTCCAAATGTGACTGTATTTGGAAATAAGGTCTTTGCAGATTTAATTAGTTAAGATGAGGTCACACTAGAGCAGAGTGTGACCCGTAATCCACTATGACTGGTGTCCTTATAAAAAGGGGAAATTTGAACACAGACACAAACACGGGGCGAGTGTCACATGAAGATCAGCAGAGGTGACACATTTATAAGCCAAGGCCTACCAAAGACTGCCAGCAGTTCACCAGCAGCTGGGGGAAGGCCTGGAAGATTCTCCCTCACAGCCCAGAAGAAACCAGCTCTGCTGACACACTGATCTTGCACTGTGGTCATCAGAACTGAAGAATGCATGTGTTGTTTAAGGCACCCAAATGGCGGTGCTCTGTCAAGGCAACTCTGGGAAGCACAGAGGGCTCCCAGGAAAGCGTCACAGAAGAGATGCTTTTAGAGCTAAGCAGGTGATTCCAGGTGGCTTGGGGCAGGTGGCAGTCACCTTGGGTGATTTCAAGACATCAATACAGAAGGGACAACATAGTGAGTGAGCAGTCAATGTCCCCTCCTTTCACATTCAGTGCCTGGCACACAGCTCAAGAAGTTTGTTTCTTTCTTTCTTTGTTTTTTGGGTAGTTCCCTGGCTGGGAATTGAACCCAGGCCGCAGGGTTGAGAGCGCTGAAGCCTAACCACTACACCACCAGGGAACCCCCTGAAGGGGTTTTTAATGAACTGGCTGAACCATCTGTCCTTGGAACATTTCAGCCCCCCTCATTTGAGCCAACTCAAATATTTCCTGTTTTGTGAAGCCTTCCCAAGTCCCTGAGCTCGGCCCTTGGCCTCCTGTGTTCCAAAATATGTTACCTCACCTGTTTTTAGCCGTTTTCAAACAGGACCAAAATGTTTTGTGTATATGCTTGCTCCTTCATGGATCTGTGGGTCTGTGAAGAGGAGGGACACTTAATTTCTTTTCTTTTTTTTTTCTTTTTCTTTTTTTATGTGGGTAGTTCCCTGGCTGGGAATCGAACCCAGGCCGCAGCATTGACAGCACTGAAGCCTTAGCCACTAGACCACCAGGGAACTCCCAGGGACACTTAATTTCTAACCCATCTTCATAACTGAGTCCTGGGAGAGTGTTTCATACATATTAGGAACTCGAAAGACAGTCTGTTCCTGAACTCGGATCATCTGCTTCAAGGGACACCCTAATTTCTCTGGAAGGGCTCCATGAGATGTGTGTCCAGAACAAAACTCAACAAAATAGGAGGCAGACCCACCAAAAAAAAAAGGAAGTGACGTGACGGATGTGTTACTTAACTGACTGTGGGAGTCACTACACAACATATACACATATCAAATCATCATGCTGTACACTTCAAATATATTACAACTTTATTTTTCAATCATACTTCAGTAAAGCTAAAAAAAAAAGCTTTAAACAAGTGAAGCTGGAAAGAGTAACAAGCTTTTTTTTAAATTAATTTTTCAAGTATAGTTGACACACAATGTTGTTAGTTTCAAGTTACCACATAGTGATTGGACATTTATATATCTAACAATGATCACACCACTGAGTCTAGTACACATCTGTCACCAGGTGTTACAATATCAGTGACTATATTTTCTATACTGTACTTCGCACCCCTGTGACTAATTGTGTAACTGCCACTTTGTACTAAGACTCCCCTTCACCTTGTTTACCCATCCCTCAACCCCCCTGCAACCTTCAGTTTGTTCTCCATATCTATGAGTTTGTTTCCCTTTTGTTTTGTCTGTTCATTTTGCTTCTTGGATTCCCCATATAAGTGAAACCATATGGTATTTGTCTTTCTCTGTCTGAAAAGTGACAGAATTTTAAACAGGCTTGGAGGAGCCAACACTATGGCTAAACTCTGGCAAAGGGCTAGGAGAAAGGAGAGAAACAAGACACCCCAACCCTTCTATGGTTCTGGAAGGGGTCTGTGCCAGCCAACGAAAGGAGAATCCCTAATGTCCACTGGCAGGAGGGAGCCCAACACTGGAGACCCGAATTACAACCCTCACTGCTTATATTACTAGCCCAGTTCTCTACTTCTTCTCAAGGACGGACACCCACTTTATACTTACAACTCTTCTTCACAGCTTCAGGCTGACTGAGCGTGCTGTGCTTAGGACGCAAAGCTCAGGAAAAGCCTTTAATTACTCTGATAGGATCATTTCTATTCCTGTGTCTCCAGATGTTCTCTAGCAGATCATACTGCACAAAGTCCCCTTTAAAACCATCACTGTTTATTTACTATGTGCTAAGTACTGATCTAAAACTCGTTTTTACATGCATTATATGAACTCATTTTCTTCTGCATGTAAGGAAACTGAGGCACAAAGAAGTAGCCAGTAGAGGGGTCTGCTAAGGTCTTAACTCAGGCTGCCACTGCTCACTGCTTCTCACAGACAGATTTCACAGCAAGCTCAAAGGTGAAAAGCAGAACACAAATAAAAAGTAAAACTGAACCACAGCTGTGCTTCCCAGCCTATCACCCACTCAGGCTTCTGATCAGACACTGGTCACCTGGGTCCTCTCGCTTCCTCTCCCCTTTATGCTGAATGGTTAGATTTACATAGTTACATAACTGCTGCTGTGGTGCCTTTCATCACGGCATGTCGTCAATCAGTCTGTCTATTATTACAGAGATGCCAGTCACTTGCTTCAGGATGCTGAGCTGTAAGCGGAGAAGAATTTGAAGTGAAGGCTCTGCTTGGAGACTGACTGTAAGTGCTTCTCATTAAACAGTTCTCTTGGCTGACGAGAGACCAAGGGCAGGCTACCGAGCCAGGGATCAGTGGTTAGGCCCACTCATTCTACTGGATAACTTCAACTTGGGTGAAGCCCTCATCTATAAAATAAAAATACCTCCCTAACCTAATGATTAGATAAGGCAGCTGAGAGCGCCTTGGGGGAAAAAAATGAAAAAACAGGATAGAAGCATAATCATCATCTCTATGAATCCCCAACTCCACACTAGTATTTTCCCAAATGCAGCTGAGGAGAATGCAACTAGAAAATGCAAGGGATGCAGAAGCGTGACCAGAGCATGAATTTTGTAAGGACAGTGCCACTGGCTACCGCAGGGGACCATGTTTCAGATTAGCTCACTACAACAACCCTGCAAGAGTTTTCCCCATTTGCAAATGAAGAACTGACTCTGTTCAAGTTCCCAAGGCTTCACAATAAATAAATGGCTGAATCAGGACCTGAACCCAAGACCACTCATTCCAAACACCAAGTTCACCCACTGACTGTCACACAGGAAGTCAAAACACTGACCAAGAGCAGGCAGACACACCAGGCTCTTTGGCCTCACTCAACACGCCTTCCCTCAATAAACATCTTAAAACGGATGAATGAAGAAATACAAAATCATTCTCTATTACTCATATCACAAAATTTGGTTTCATCCAAAAAAATTATATTTAAATAACAACTAGTACTTTTCGATGGCATGTGAGTATCAGTCAGTATACTCTTAAATAACTGCTTTCAAGCAGAAACCCCACAAAGGAAATGGCAATCCCTATTTCAGAAGAGGAATCTGGGAGAAGTCATTTACCCCAGGCTCTCAGGCGTCTCACGGTGTAAATCGCTGCCACGCCACGGGCGGTCCGCACTACAGTTACCACGCCGCCTCCTGTGTTCTGAGCCGTGGGCGCGTAGGAGAAACACAGCGACTTTCTCCTCTCACAGTGGCAACCATTTTCTCTGCTTTGCTCCTTCATGATGCTGTTTACTGTCCTTCAATTACTATACCATTTTTATCTTTAACTGTATTTTTGCTGAAATAATGAAATCTTTCCAAATTTACCATTTCACTGAAACGTAACTTTCGCCGAGTTGCATTTTCCCGAATTCCATGAGGGTGGCTTAACGCAAGGGTATGAGTTGGATTTTTGCTTAATATTCTGAGGGTAAGCGGAAGGTAGTGAAGTTTAGCAGGCTATGAGTAAGGAAGGTTAAAAGCAAAAGCACAAACGCAAACAGGCAGTTTTTCAAAATTTAATGGTCAGTAACTAAATGTCCCTTTATATGAAGTAACTGGTTTCTGTGGAAGACAAATAACAAAAGGAACTGAGACAAGACCACTGTGGAGTGTGCTAAGAAATAGATATTCTACACACACAAAGGGTGAAATACAGAATACATTATTAATGCTGAGACTTCTCAAAATAGTGCCAGGCTAGGAAGGAAGTACTTAAAACCACAAGAATGAGCCTCAGGAAAACTTTGCCAAAGGTATGGTCTCTGAAAAGTAATTATGCCAGCTGATGAAGACTGAAAACCTTATTTGTGCTATCAAGTGATTATGAGCACACAAATTTTTAGGTGGTCTAGTTTTCAGAAAAATAAGAATAAAGTGTCAAGTGTTTAAAAAAAGCAAGATACAGAAAACGATATATGATTGGTACCTTTTGTGGGGGAAGAATAATAAAAATATTCCTATTTGATTATATTTGCATAAAGAAATGTAGGAATAAACAAGAAACTTAAAAGGGTTGTTTACTTGTAAGGAGTGACAGGAATCTGGGTGGATGGAAGACAGAGATGGCCAGACAGTCTTTACTGCTTTACTGTTCATTCATCTACACACACACACACACACACACACACACACACACGAGTCCAGCAGAAATAATGCCTGCCCCTTTTTTATGAGCTAGTAATCTACACCAAATCTTTTATTACAAAATCATAAGCATGTAATTCTGTAACATAACAATATCACACTTAAGCACACTTTAGGTGACATTTTAGGTAAAATATTCAAATTGCTGTCCATCTCGTATGAGACATTCATGTACAGGGTCTGGCACTATTTCTGCTGGACCCTGTATATTAGTTTAATTTATAAAAAGAATATTTTTTTAAATAAAACACCATTAAGAACATAAATAAAATACAAAGCACCACTGGAAGTATCAAATACACAGAGTACACAGTACATTGTATTTCCAGTAGCATGATGGTATGCAACATTTGTTTAAAGTTATGTAGTTTAATAACTATTTATTAAGTGCTTTAGGTGACCCTATCCTGATATTAAGGGGATAAAATAAAATGTAGATTCTAAAAGACTGTCTTACCCTGAGGCAGAGATAGTCAGTTCACCAAACTCTCAGGGTGGGTTTAAAATGTATAAGGTTCAATGAGTCCCTAACAGCCTCTCCTCCAAATGATTCTGTTCCTATCAGTCATTTATGATTGAACATTTCTTTAAATCAGCACTGGCTGACTAAAACAGAGTATTTCTTTAAGTTCATGTTGGCTCTACTCCACAGCTACTACTCCCATCTTGCCGAAAGGACTCACTGGAATCCCTGCCCTCTGAGCACAAAAGGGCATTTCATTCTATAAAAAAACCAGAAAGGTACAATGTACCTCCCTTCCGATGTCAGGGACCCACAGACAAGATTTATGTCTGAGGAACACGGCACTTAGCACACTGGCCTTGAAGTCTACAACTAGTGGGGGAACACAGCCCCATCTTGCTCACTCACAGTGACAGACCAGGCTTTACCCATTTCTACAGTCTAATGACATCTCTAATGCTATCTCGCTGGATCCAAGTGTGCTTAACTGAAGAGTTAGGAGACAGTATTGGACCTTAGAGCCCTCTTATCAATGTTGTAAAGGTCTCTGTTGTAGTTTAAATGTGGCCCCTTCACTTTAAAAGTAGGGAAACTAAGGCTCAGAGAAGGAGGAGGTGGCCCTGGGCACATAAGGAGTCATTGGCTGAGAGCAGCAGCCTGGTGTGTCTGCTGTCAGACCAAGGCCAAGTCTGAAATCCACCATGCTGCTTATTAGCTGTGTGATCCTGGATGAGCTGCTTAACTTCTCTCACTTTCCTCTTCTTATAAACTGGGTGTGATAACGACAACCTTGAGGAACATCATTATGATGGAGAGCATGCAGCAGTGTTTGGCAAGCAGACAGTAGACACACAAAAAGGGATGGCTATGATTATTGGACAAACCCAGGACCAAAGTGTCCTGGCCAGGCCCATGGACATTCCACAGCACCAAACTGTTTCTTGTTCACATGATTTTATTCTTGGTGACAAACGAAAATTTCTGGTTTCAAAAATATGACAAAAAATCATTTCTTGTATATATATTAATAATTTATTTCTCATGATCACTACCACTTTCCTATGTTAATAGCCAATTAACTTCTGAAGTCTTTAAAAATTCCAACTTATATCTGAAGGGGAAAATTATGGAAGTCTTAATAAACAGAAATTTTAAAATGACCCCAAACAAATTTAAACAAAGGAAAATTATGCCTCAAATTGCACATATTTGTTTTTACTTAATCAAAATGGTGCCATTTCTTTCTTTCTTTTTTTTTTTTTTTTTGTATGTGGGTAGTTCCCTGGCTGGGAATCAAACCCAGGCCGCAGAGTTTACAGCGCCAGCGCCGAAGCCTTAAGCCACTACACCATCAGGGAACTCCAAAATGGTACCATTTCAACAGACATTACACCACTGAGGTAGAGGGATCCAAATTGTAGAAGGGTCTGAGCTCAGGCCATGGAAAGAAATGACAGACCCCATGCAACTTGCAAATGCAATGAAAGAGAAGCAATTATTTTCCCTGGCTCCATATTTATCTGTTCATCAAATATGTACTGAACACCTACAATGAGGTTAATAGGGCCAGGCACTATTCCTTCGATCTGAAAGCTGGGAGACACCAATCACACAATACAGATTTCTGCCTTCAGGGAATTTATATTCTAGCAGAGGGGGCCTGGTAGCAAACAGGATAAATAAGCCAACAGCACAGTGTGTTAGAAGTCAAAAAGTGATATGGGTGGAGGACTGGGAGGTGGGGTGGGAGGAAGGGCTCTGGAAGAAGGTGACATCACAGGTGGTGAGTGTGTCAGGCACTCCAGGCAGAGAACCAGCTGGAGCTAAGACGAGTGAGGACTGGCTTTTGTTTGGAGTAGGACAGGGGGATAAAACCAGTCTATCATCATTTTAAGCACTGAGATATTTATTATTTCATCTGTGTTTTGGTAACTAAGCAAACAAAAACACAAAGAGGTCCACTCAAACCTAACTAGTCCAAAACAGAACTCTAAATCTTACCTCGGGCTTGTCTCCAGTCTCTACTCCTAAACTCTTACGAATCATTCTCCATAAAAATGTAAGCAAACCATGTCCCATCCCTGCTTAATGGCTTCCCACAGTCCCTAAAGTAAAATTGGAAATCCTGACCACGGACAGCAGGAAGCTCCCCAGACTGGCCCACAGCCATCTTTCTGAGGTACTGTCCCAGACACTCTAACCTCCCTTCTGTCCACAAACACACCCAGCTCCTTCCTGCCCCCGAGCCTGTGGGGCTGCTCTTCTTTCTGCCTAGAACAAACTCAGTCCAGCTACTCTATTTGCTTATTTTGCATAAAGAAATGTATATTTGCATAAAAGAAACTTAAAAAGGTTGTTTACTTTTAAGGAGTGACAGGAATCTGGGAATCAGTCAAAATTTCACCTCCAAATTTTGTGATTCGTGTCCCTGACTGTCCTATTCAGAGTGGCCCCTACTCCCAGCTCTCTCAAATCACCCTGCTGCATGTTTGGCATTTTCTTTCCCCTCAAGGCATTTATCATCACTTGCAAAAAACAGACTCTGGAGCCGGAATGCTGGAATTCAAATTCCTGCTAAGCCATTACTGGCTCTGTAAGCTTGGGAAATTTTCTTAGCTTCTCTGGTCTCAGTTTCCCCATGTAAAATAATGAGGCTAACAATAGTAGCGCCTCATACAGTTACTGCGTGTTATATGCTTAGAACAAAGTGTCTGAAACCCAGGAAGCACTCAGGGGTTAGTTATTAGTATTACTATTAGAAATTCATTATTTATCTGCCCTATTAGAATGTAACCCCCAAGAGGACAGACTTGTATGTCTCATTCACTACTGTATTCACAAGACTAAGATTTAATAGGCCCTCAATAGTATGTACTGAGGAACAAATATAGGTCCAGGTCTCACCAGACTGGCAATGCTAAACTAAGTTTGATTCCAGAGCATCTGACTGTAAGAATAGTCTTTGCTTCATTTAATCACAATTGGTATACGACTGAAGAGGCTCCGGGGATAATAAGCAGCTAACTAAACAGGCTCCAAATCTCAGTCCAGCACTCACAAGGAAGTTACAGACTACAAATGAGCAATCTCTGTATCAAATCAGGTTTTGTGTTTTGAGTTACCTGGGTTTTATGTTTCTAAGAATTACGTCAATTCCCAAAGTTGGAATACAATCAAAAGTAGCTGTATCTGTCTCCAACTGACTGGATTTGGAGACTCAAGCAAGTATAACTCTCAGAGATATGAAAATAAGAAAAGAAACGGAGAATTCTAGACCTCACCACTAAGTATGCATGGTATTAATACTACAGTGAGACCCATAAAGACTGCAGGAAGACCCAATTGAGGAAGGCAGGAAGCACAGGTTAACCAGAGACTGTAAGTATAAAAAATTCTATGTAGATTTGATAAGGAAGGAAAAAAAAAAAAACACTCTGTAATCCAATTAAATACATTAGGAGGGACTGTTTAACAACACCAATCTAAGATGAGAATGTCTGTCCTGGAAAAAACATGGCTCAATCAATATTATGGGCAAGGCAATGTTTAACAGTTACAAAAAAGTAGGATGGGAAAGTAGTTAGTCATAAAAATGATCTGATGAGTAATATGTAGGACACAACCAATACTTTGTTAAAATGGCATATACGAGACTGAGTTGCAGCCACATAGCAAGGCAAATACAGAACAGAGGTAGAGGCCAACATGGCCACACGGGCTCTGTCAGGCTCTCCTTCACTCGGCAGCCCCCCTGAGTATCTGCTAGCTGAAATAACAGGCCCTTTGCTTGGCTATTTCGGAGTGATCGCAATGGCTCTGCTCTCTACCTGTCTGTCATCTGCCCGAAGCCAGTCTCCTATGGGAAGCCAGTAGATGGTAAGGAAGTACATGAGTGGGTGGCCCTCAGGTTCTATAGCTGCAAAAGGTACCGATTATGAATGGGAAGAGGGCAGGCTTTGGGGTCACCAGGGTTCAAACCCCAGCCCTGCTACTTATTAGGTAAGTGCCCTAAGCAAGCTCTTTGTACCACAGTGTTTTCATTGGTAGATTGGGACAATAATACTATAAGACTGTGGAGTAGACATGTTATGCTTGATATGATGTCTGTGCAATGAGTCCTGCTCACTGTTAACATAAGCATGACAGCTGCTACCTGAAATGCCTCCCCTTGGCTTTCAAAAACCTGGGATACATAATAATGAAACACACTTAACACTAATAAACACTGAGCCAATTCATCTTTGGTAGTTAAAATTTCCTGGAATTACTTTATTTACCTAAATGAATGTCAATAGCTCTCAAATACAAACCCATTTTTTTTAAGGTGCTGAACTTTTTGGGATTGAGGGAAACCCTGTAATTTTGCATACTCCTTTGGTTTAAAACTGAAAACAAAATGGCTAAGAACAAAAACTATCTAACATCTATATATGCATACGTGCTTTAAAAACTTTACAATTATGAGGCTACAGATTAAAATGTTAGAAATAAAATATTTTCAATTCAGGGAAAAAAAACAATTTGGAGAACAGAAGAAAATATTCACATTCTGAAAACCAATGACAGTTGATTTTACCCACACGAGTGGCAATTTTGTCATTGGCATTGTGAAGAAACTCCTCAGGTATGGGGTGAAACATTAAGTAGCACTCGTGTGACCATACAGGACAAACTCCAAAGCCCAGGGAAGGCCGATCACACTTTTCAAAGGAGAAAAGAAGACACTTATCCCTCCCATCTGCCATTTAATACTTAGCTAAGTAATATTAGCACTTTTAACCTGAACTTAACCTAGCTTTGAATTGAGTGAATAATTCATTTTTCCCAAGTATTTTATACTGTGTGTCTAAGAAAATCTTGGGGAGTTCCCTGATGGTGTAGCGGCTTAAGGCTTCGGCGCTGTCAGCACTGCGGCCTGGGTTCGATTCCCAGCCAGGGAGCTACCCACATACCAAAAAAAAAAAAAAAAAAAAAAAAAAGAAAATCTTGGCACACTGGCCCTGTAGCCTGACCTTCTCAGGGTTATAAAGGATAGAAACAATTCATCTAGTCAAGTGTTTAACCCCAAGTCTCAAATGAATAACAATAATGCTTCATCTGGGGACAGGGGAAGCAATTCTAGTCAGGTCCCAAGAGCATGACATATTTCCAAATAATTTCCACATGACAGTTAGGAATACTTCTGAAAAACTACAGCATATTTTAACAAGTCAATAAAATTGCAAAACACTCTCAAATAATTATAATACCACAAATGAGCATCCTAGAAAATATGACCTCCTTAGGAAGTCCTAGCTGCAGGGCCTTCCTTGCCTAGGGGTGGGAGTTCAGAGTAGCAGCTGCAGGGAACAGCGGACTATGATGGCTCTAAAATAACTGCTTGAAGGGTGAACCTGACATTGGGAAATGCACTGTAAAGGTAAAGGTAACCCTCAAAATGGATTAGGGTTAAATATAAAGTTTCACTTCTTCTTCAGCTCACATATTCTGGAGGAAATAGTGATATCACTAAAATTTCCCTGCTTTGGTAGAATAGAAGTGGCCACTTTAGTTGGCATTTCTCTGATGAGTAGGTAAGGATGAATGTTTTTGTTTTTTGTTTTTTGTTTTGGTATGTGGGTAGTTCCCTGGCTGGGAATCGAACCCCAAGCCGCAGCGTTGACAGCGCTGAAGCCTTAAACCACTACACCACCAGGGAACTCCCTTTTTTTTTTTTTTTAAAGGATGAATGTTTTTCACGTGTTTATTTACATCTGAAATTTCCCGAGGGGTCTATTAAGTGCTTTGTTCACCTACCTCTTTATTGAACTCTTCATACATTTATTTCTACAAATTTGAAAAACTAGTATACATACCGACCTGTCATTACATTTTACATCCCCAGACTATTATCTTCTATAATTTCATTCTGAATGAACAAATATTTCAACATTTTGCATAGTTAGGTCTGCAAACCTTTTCCTGAGTTCTCCAGCTTTTAAAGAGAACATATCATTCCTTCACAGGCCTGTGTCTGAAAATGTCACAAAAGTTTTAAGGCATTATCTCTGATAAACATTTCATTTTGCTTTTTCTCCACAATCTCTGTGATTTTAAACATTTATTAATCCATCCAGAATTTACTCTGGTGAATGATATGTTTTCCAGTTATCTCATTGCCAGTCTTTACTCTCCACCAGGACCCACAGACGCACATCTCAACTCTGCACCAGCAGCACCCCACTGCTGCCTCATAACCCACTGTCTGACCCCAGGAAGGTTTACCACCTTTGCACCTCAGTTTCCTCATTCGTAATAAAATACATTCAAGTCACGTGTTCCAGTGTTGTTGGAGCAATTAGAATAAATGTAAAATATCTAGCACAATGTCTGGCACATAATGAATACCCTATAAGTAAGAAATATTTTAATTATGTACTATATGATGAGAACATAAAAGTAACATGCTATAATATTCATTTCAAAAACTTCAAGAACATTTAAGTTTAACCAACTGTTAAAATACATTATTTTAGTTAAAAATAACATTCTATTATAAACTCATCTTATTTTACCTTTCTATATTTTAAGTAAAACTGTGTTCTATCTGTATCAACACATGTAACACTAATTAGTGAGATTTCTCACTTTAATTCAATCCCCAAGCCAATATTTTAGTGCAGTTTACTGAAACAGACTTGGGTGTGGTTTTGAAAACAACTCTGGGTGAGGCAACTAAAGATAAGCCAACCAACCATCTGTTTAACTGAACTGAACTTTAATGCACCCTTATCCTGTTTATAGTTCCAAAATCTGTCTGATAACATTGATATAGAAAGAATCTGGCCTGGGTCTTCATCAAACGCCATTAGCCTCTCAATGCTAATTAATTAATAAATGTGCTAGTTTAAACCCTTAGGGCCACCTGGGTTCTGATCCCAGTTCACCACTTACTAGGTATAAAACCTTAGGAACATTTCATTTCTCTGTATGCTTCACATTTTTTCATTTGTAAAATGAGGAATGATATCATTATCTATGTCGCTGGCTTAAGATTAAATGAGTTAAATTACATCATGTTTCCATATAGTGCCCAGCACACGGTGAGTAATACAATAAAACAATGTAATAAACAGTAGCTATTATAAGCAGCAGCATCTTTAAAAACCAAATCTCTTTTAAAAGGACACCAGAAGAACATTCTATGATGGACACCAATTAACTCTCTTCCTTGATAGATGCACAGGGGCACAGAGCAGTACCACTTACTAGAGTTCTAGTAAGTGTCTTCTAGACTTGTCTATATTGTAAGGTTTTAACACAATTGCTAGACTGGAAGCTTACTGAAGGCAGGTGCTATCACAATGCTTTACCTTCCAACATTCCCAACACGATGTTCTCAACACAGATCGTATAATAAATAATGCTTATTAAATTACTGTAACAGAAAAAGAACAGTGAGACAAAACATTAGAAGCATACATTGTTAACACAAGAACTTTAGAAGTCACCTGGTCATTTTACAGATGATAAAACTGAGTAAAGTAATGACTTTACCAAAATCTCACATGCTAGCCAAGCTGGAGTTAGCTCCTTCCTGCACCAAGAACACCAACACACCTCACTCATTCTGATGGACCCTCAAACTGTGCATTTTACAATCATCCCCATTCCTAAGTTTTAAACCAGTACACAACCACTATTTCCATTACTAATAAATACCATTTGGAAATGTACTAAGGCAAACATCTGAGAAGAAAATCACATTAAGATTTTCCATGGAAACAAATGTTATTTATTTATAAGAAATACATGAAACCTCCAAGGACTAAGCCAAAAAAGAAAGACCCAAAACCACGAGAATAAAACTATTAACTCTGAATGGGAATCACTCACAAAAAGTGACATCACCAGAGGTCGAATGCCAAAAATCACCATTGGTGGAGGCAACAAAGAAGGAGCTGATGAGCTGGAACTCTGTAATGGGTGAAAAAAATGGGCAGTGATCCTGGCTCACAGTGGAAATAAATACATTCTCTCCGGGGAAAGAATATTCAGTGTTGACCCCCAGGTTTTCCCACAAGTTAAAATCAACTATCTTGAGGTCCAAGTGAAAAGTTCAACAAACCCAAAATCAATCTCCATGAGTGACAGTCGTGAAAAACAATAAACCACAGGTCTAGGCCCTTGAAGACTTCCAATACTAGAATTGTAATATGGAATAACTATGAAATGTATAAATATAAATTAATCATAAATACAACAAGGCCCAGAGAGTATAAAATATGACCAGGAAGAGCTGAAAAAGAAACCAACCAAGACTTTTAGAAATGAAATAATATTGAAAAAAGGTTTTAAAAGAAACTAATAAATTAATAGTAGCTTCAACACAGCTAAAGAAGAATTAGTGAATTAAAACATAGATTTGAAAAAATTACCCAGAAACCAGCACAAGGAGACAAAGAAATGCAAAATATGACAAAAGACATAATGAGGGTAAAATAAGAAACTACTATACCTTTACTGGAGTTACAGAGATAATAGAGAGCAAGGAAGAGTCAATATCCAAAGAGAAAATGGCTGACAATCGAAAAACATAAATTCACAAAAATAAAAAGAAATCCGTAACTTATAAATATTGTAATAAACCTGCACAAGAGGAGTGGGGGAAAAAAAACTGTTTGGCAAACTTGTAACTGAAACAAAAGTAGAGGAGAAGAATAGTTTCAAAATGTTGAAAGCAAGTAACTGTCAATCTGGACTTCCATGCCAAACAAGAGGTACCATGATCCCAGGGAAAAAATCAGAAATGTAATAAGGATTACGAGTAAAGAAATTGCTAAATGGGAAAAATCTAAAAATGTTTTGGAATAATATAGTGATAATGACGTCCAATTTACGAGGTTAAAAAAAGGCTAAAGTACTGAACAACAGTTGCATGTACTTTATTACTACGTTTAAATGCAATTATGGTATTTTAATGTCATGGTTTTGTCTGGTTGGAGAATATGAAATTAATTTCAGACTTTCCTAAATAATCATGGTAAAATATCGAAGACACCAGAAAAAGAACATAATAGAGTATGTAATTTCCAAACCAAAAGAGGCAAAAACATAAAGAAAAATAAACAAAACAACTTGCTTGTTCAAAAAGGTAAGCATGGAGGGAAAAGATGACAACAGAAAACAAAATGTAAGATGACAGAAAAAGTACAAATTTATCAGAATCACAAAAAACATAACCATAATAGCAGGCTAATGGTCATCAAAAGTATAGGTCCTAACCCTAGAACCTGGAAATGTTACTTTTCATGGCAAAGACTATGGGCATGGTGTAATTATCCTGACTTACCTAGGAGGTGGCCCTAAATGCAACTTTATTATGAGGAGGCAGAGAGCACTCTCTTCTTCTCTTCTGACTACATAAACATAAGAGAAGGCAATCTGATGGGGACACAGATTGGAGTGAGGCAGCTACAGCCCAAAAATGCCAGCAGCTATTAAGAAGCTGGACAGGCAAGGGACAGATTCTCCTCTACAACCTCCGGAGGAGGTACATCCCTGCTAACACCCTGATTCTGACTCACTGATTAACTGATTTCAGACTTCTGGCCTCCAGTACCGTGAAAGAATAATTCCTGTTGTTTTAAAGCACCAAATTTGTAGTAATTTGTTATAGCAGCCACACAAAAAAATAATACACCCATAAAACGTAAGAACAGAACACATTAAGTTTGAAAATAAATAAATGAAGACAGGCAATCAAGCAAACATTAACTGAAAGAAAGCTGCAGGGAGTTCCCTGATGGTGTAGTGGCTTAAGGCTTTGGCGCTGGCACTGTCAGTGCTACGGCCTGGGTTCGATTCCCAGTCAGGGAGCTACCCACATACCAAAAAGCAAAAAAAAAAAAAAAAACCAAACAAAAAAAAACAGCTGCAGCATCTATATTAGCATGAGACAAAAAAATGCCATGGAAAATAAAAGCATGTCTTTACAATGAAAAAAGCCACTACATAATGATAAAAAGTTAACAGGAAGATGGACAATATATGAGGGCTGTCCAGAAAAATTCCAGCCATAAATGACCCTATTTTTCATATTACATGGCTGGATACTTTCCAACAGCCTTCATATATGCCTAATAAAATGGTATCAACACATATAAAGCGAAAACTACTAGAGCCCAGAGAGGAACTGACAAATCTACCATATAATGGGAGTTTAAAACTTTGCTCAATTATTGATAGGCAAAGCAGTCAACAAATTAGTAAACAGAAAATGACAGTGTGTGTGTGTGGGCGGGGGGGGGGGGGGTCTTTGGTGGTGTAGGGGCTAGGCTTCGGCGCTCTCACCTCCACAGCCTGGATTTGATCCCGGCTCAGGGAACCAACCAAAAAAAAAAAAAAAAAGACAATGTAATTAATAAGTTAGATTATTAGAAGTATACAGAACCTTGCACCTCCCTGCTTTACAAAGCAATGAAAGAATACATATTCTTCTCTAGCCTACAAGGAACATTTGTAAACATGTACCTCATATCTGGATGGAAATAAAGAAAATCTCAACAAATTCCAGAGAATCAGTAGTATACAAACCATTTCTCTGGTCATAATGCCATTAAAACAAGTCAATAACAAATCTTTTTTAAAAAAATACAGAAATTTAAAAGCATGTTTTAAAATAACTTATGGGCCAAAGAAGAAACCACACGTAAAATTTAAACATACTTACATAATGAAAACATTACACTTGAAAACTGTTAGCTTCAGTAAAGAGCTACTTCTAGAGAAATGTATAGCTTTAACACATATTAAAAAAAGAGTGACCTTTTACTAGAAGTTAGAAAAATAGCCTAAACTCCAAACCATTTAGCAATCACACTCACTAGGTATTATTAAAGCTACAAATGTTCCAATTACCTAAGTTTAAAAGCATAAACCATATGCCCCTTCAGAGAAAACAAAATGTACATCACATAAGACATAATTCATGTATCCATTCTTGCAAATGTCATGCAGCCCTGATTTCTACTGAGAATAAAGATGATGTCACAGCTTTTTTCACAGCCACAGTGAAATCTGAGGTCAACAGCCTCAAAGAACTGAAATAACATACAAACAATTCATTTTATGAAAAAGTACTGGCAACCTTCCATAGTTGTAGTCAGCAAAATCTATACTATTTTCATGAGGATTCTATTCTACTTCTCCCCAGTGCAATATGAAGTAATCAAAATGTAAATGATCCTCCCAGCCAGGGAACCACCACCAAAAAAAAAAAAAAAAAGTAAATGATCCACTAAGAAAAATTCAAATATACTTTAAAAGAGAACTGCTAGCTTGATTTATATAAAATAG
The DNA here is from genome assembly GCA_004026885.1 of Lyroderma lyra. Lineage (NCBI taxonomy): Eukaryota > Metazoa > Chordata > Mammalia > Chiroptera > Megadermatidae > Lyroderma > Lyroderma lyra. The sequence goes on along the minus strand of PVJL010001230.1, from coordinate 16,258 downwards.
AAATGATAAAAATAACTGAGTGAGTGCTATGAAACATCTCAATGACCTCCACAGCTCTAGCAGGGATCCACCCCATGTCCCTCCAGAGAAGGGCCTAGCAGGAGCTCTTGTGCAGTGGTCCTCACGATCGTCCTCTCTGTCTGACCTAAAGAGCCATGAGCCCTTGTAGGGGTACCTCTGCTCTACCTTTGATTCTCTAATGCCAAGTGCAATGCCTAGCACACATATGGCCTCTGAATTAAGTTCAATGAATGTCTCCTAAAATTTATTACTACTGCCACTTAGAAACTAGAGACAAAATTCATACCCTCCTCAGCTGAATAAAAGCTGGAAAAGAAACTCTGCCCTGAAGAAATTCCCTATTCTGCCAAAAAATCAACCAAGCAAACACCCTACACAGAAAACAGAGCACATTCAACATTGCAGATTCCCTCAGTCAGTGACTTCCCAGTGGTTATGCTGTCCCAAATACACTGTGCTTCACTGGGTCCTCACAATAAACTGAGATAAAGAGCATCTACCAGGACATAAAAGAAGCCTGAATTCTGGGCTCTCTGATCTGAGGCACCATTAGGTCTCCCATCTTCTTTGGCTGGCACCTTCTCGACCAATAAACTTTTATTAAAAAAAAAAAAAAAAAAAAAAAGAGTATCTGGATGATGGGGTCCTCTAATTCCCCTAAAGATGGGTGGATTAGCATCACACCCCTCCTACAGAAGCATTCAGTCCTAAGGGGACTCGAGCACCCTTTCTAACCCTCTCTCCCTGACTGAACCTCTATACAATGAACCGGATTAACGGTATCATCTGGGAACAAGGTTGGCCTGCTAAGTAAAATATTCTTAAATCTTGGAAAGCATGGCTTAACCACAGAGTTCTTGCTACAGAAGAATGCAAATGTGGACAGCTGTAACAGACAAAAACACCTCTGCACAGAGCTGTGACTTAATAAAAACACAGAGGTGTGGGAGCAGCTCGTAGAAAGGGCTCTCTACTGCCTCTCTGTGCCTCTCCCTCTTAAGTCTGCTTCTCCCTTGTCTAAGCACCGGACAAGGGAGGGAGGAAAGGCAAACGCACGCTGTTCTCTCACCAAGACCCCACAACACTTGCAGTTAAGATAAGGTCATCGGAGTTCCCTGGTGGTGTAGTGGCTTAAGGCTTCGGCGCTGGTACTGTCAGCGCTGCGGCCTGGGTTCGATTCCCAGCCAGGGAGCTACCCACATATCACAAAAAAAAAAAAAAGACAAGGTCGTTACTGTTGTTGTTGTTGTTGCTTCAACAGATGAGAAAAATGAGTTTAGAGAATTTCACCAACTTAATCCAGGGCGACATGTTTTGAGTGGCAAAACTGGACTCGCTCCCTATCACTATATCCCTAATATCCAGCACTAGACCAATAGTTGACAACTGACTCACTCACTCCAGTGGGAATAAACTCCTAATGCATTTGCATTTTTACAGCTTTACTGACATTCACATATCATAAAATTCACCCAGTTAAAGTGTACCATTCTGTGGTTTTGAGTATATTCAGAGAGATGTGCAACCATCATCACAATGTAATTTTATAACATTTTCAACACCCAAGAAGAAACCCCTAACACATTTAGCAGTCACTCCCCATGCCCATCCCTCCCCTCAGCTCCAGCCTTTTTCTGGTTTCTTTCATTTAGCACAACTTTTTCCAAGTTCATCCATGTGTAGCATGCCTCACTAGCTCATTCTTGGTTATTGCCAACTAATATTTCATTGTACAAATATACATTTCATTTATCCATTCAGCAGCTGATGGGTTGTTTCCACTTTTCGGCTATGACAAATAACACTGTTAACATTCATGTACAAGTTTTTGTGTGGATGTATATTTTCATTCTGCACTTGCATTTTCAAAGTGTTTTCATAACATTCTCTCCTCTGCATCTTACAGTTGCTTCATTTTGTGATGAAGAAAATTAAAGCTGGGAACGGTTGAGGGACTTTATCACCCATTGCTGGAGAGTCCTCAATGACCCTCCTTTAAATCCCCACCTTCTAGATGAAGACCTGCTCATTCTGTAACACCACAGTCCTTTGTCTCCTCCGCAAGGAATTTCTAGCAGTAATGTGCAGATGAGAGAACTGTCCTTTTCGGTAACAAGCTCCCTAAATCATTCTTAGTAAGTCAGTCCATAAGTTGAATTTAAATTAAGTCTTTCAGAGTAAGTCTGAGGGAGGATGACGTGTTTGGGACGGAATACTCTAAAGGTCCCTCCCAAACGATGGCCTCCTTCTCCCTATGGAACTACTTCAAGCTGCTATTTCAGGGTGCCATGGAGGGGCACATGGAGTCAACGGCTAGTGTGCCTGTCCCTCACTGCAGCCCAGTCCTAACAGACGTCTGAGAGTGCCTGTGGACTCTATGCCTAAACAACGTCAGCCCGGCGCTCCCAGGCCCCTGGAGCTTCCAAGGAAACTCTTCTGATATAAGTGACAGAATTGGGGTGGGGGGTGGGGGCATGTATTTCTACGGTCACCTGTATAATTTCCCAACTAAAACTATTCTGAGGATTATATCTCAGGTAATAAAGTTATCAGAAATATGTTTAATAGCTACATTAGTAATATACCAGGGCTGTCTGGAAAGTATCCAGCCATGTAATATGAAAAATAGAGGCATTTATGGCTGGATGTTTTTCTGGACAGCCCTAAAATAACAACCATTTACTGACAGCCTACTAAGTACCTTTTATACTTAAGTCACTGAATCCTCACAAAAACTGTATAAGATATGTACTATTATTACCTCAGTGTTACATGCAAACACTTTCTTATATGTGGAAAACATACAGTTGGTGGGAGTATCTAAATTGGTATACTTCTTAGGAGGGTAACTGTAAAGAGCTATGAAAACTAAAAGTACAAACATCCTTGGAACAGGCAATTTCACTTCTGCAAATGTATCTACAAAACATTTCACAGTGCCCAGAAACAGATGCAAGAGTATTAACTGAAACTGTTTAGAACAGTAAAAACCTGAAAACAAAAAATCATCAATAATTAAGTAAATTACAGTGTATCTGTAAAATGAAGTATCAGAGAGTGTTAAAGAGAACATGACAGACATGCGTGCTGACAGTGAGCATCTCCAAATGTACTAAGGGGGAAACAGGTGATCGTCATTATGCACAACTATGTATTTTTTTTTTTGAGGAGGGTGGTTCCCTGGCTGGGAATCAAACCCAGGCTGTGGTGTTGAGAGGGCGGAAGCCTACCCACTATACCAGCAGGGAACCCCCATAACAATGTATTTTTTAAAGGAGGTATACATACACACCACCATTCTGGCTCTGCTTCCTCGGGCAAGTTACTTAACCTGTCTCACAGCTTCCTCATCTGCAAATGAGATAATGACAATACTTCACACAGAATGTTCAATTTAATGATTACTTGATTATGACACTAATAACAATAATTTTGCTGTTATTAGATGGGGTCCACCAAAAAATCCATTTTAAACTTCTATTACCCGGTGTCAGGCATTATGTAGGTACAGGAATCTGAGACCAACAACATCTGCTCTGCTTCCCCATCCAGCTCACAGCCCATGAGGCTTTTTCTTCCCAGAGGCCTCACCTCCAAGGCCTGCCCACTCAGCACCTGCCACCCATGGGCAACAAGAAACGTGTGCAGTGAGACGGGGCTCCGCAGCTCAAATGCTTTGCCCCAGATGCACACAGATTTGATCTCTGGTCAAATGCCACCTTCTTAAAGAAGCCAACCTCACTCCCTCATCAAAACCAGATCCTTGCTGCCATAATTCTCTACTCCCTACCCTGCCTCCATGGTCTTCACAGCAGTTATTACTGCCTGACACTTCTTTATTACCTATCTCCCATTCTAGAAAATAACTTTCCAAGAGAAAGGGGAGTGTGTCTCATTACCCACTCTGTCCATTGTGCCTAGAACAGTACACAGCAGATAAAAAGTGCTCAGTAAAAATATATGAGGAGATGCAACTAATATGCAAGTTAATAAAAGCTACAGAATAGAAAATATGCTTGCAAAATAATACTTCTTTAAATTACTGTTCTCGTTTTCTCCTGGCAGAATACAGTCTCAAGATACTGTTCAGCTAAAAGTTACGGTAAGTTTCCTACTGTATTTAAAATGCAATTTTAAAATATGTAGCATAAACTCATATAAAGTCTTGTCAAAAACAAAATATGCTCAACACTTTTAAGCTAACAGGTATAAGAAACAATGTTATACACTGGTCATGACAACTGTTTAAAAAGGTACTTTTGGGGAGTTCCCTGATGGTGTAGTGGCTTAAGGCTTTGGTGCTGGCGCTGTCAGTGCTGCAGCCTAGGTTCGATTCCCAGTCAGGGAGCTACCCACATACCAAAAAGCAAAACAAACAAACAAACAAACAAAAAAACAAAAACAAATAAAAAGATACTTTTGGAACTAAAGCGCAAAGGGCAAACTGAGTTCAACCTGTTTCCCCTCATTCCTTCCAACTCAAGTTTCTTGCACAAAGAATGAAGGTCACAACAAGCATTAACTATTAAATAATTTTATCAAAGTTTAATATCATGCTATGCTAAGATTCCTAGCTATTTTAATGACCCATGTGATAGCTAGAAGGCATCAAACAAACCTAAGGGGAGGTTAGCATATTTAGTATGTTACTAACAAAATCTTAGATTCAGTTTTTAAAACCTTAGAAGATAAAGAATTTAAAAAGAATATCCCTTCTACTTGCCAAAATAACCTGTCAAAGCATGGGGAAAATAAAAACAAAATGATATACAGGATTCACAGGTAAGTGGGGCTTGTTTAGTTATTATACTTTCGACTCTCGAGGAAGCTAGGAATTCATGTTAAAAAGGAAATGCCGCCATTCACCATCTCCAATACTTAAAGTCCTGTTGCTAATGTAACAGAACAAAGCTCAAAAATGTTCACAGGAATAAATAATTCAGAATCCAAAAAGTTACAGTATCTACCAACCAAATAAATAATTACCCAATAAGCAAAGCAAAGAAGCAGGAAAATATGACCCACAATGAGGAGATAATATCAATCAAAATCAACCAAGAACTGAAAAAGAAGTTAAAATTAGTAGACAAGGTCATTAAAACAGTACAACTGTATTCTGTATGTTCAGAATCTTAGAGAGATGGAAGACATAAAAAGAACATAGGAGTTCCCTGGTAGTACAGTGGCTAAGGCTTCGGCGCTGTTAACCCTGCGGCCTGGGTTCGATTCCCAGCCAGGGAAGTACCCACATTAAAAAAAAAAAAAAAGAACAAAGTGAATGTCTAAAAATAAAAGCTACAATGTACAAGATGACACAAGGACACTGAACAAAATTTATGGTGTATTAAACATTCCAGAAAATTAGTGAATGCATATAGCAATAAAAACTATCCAAAACAAAACATACAGAGAAAAAACAAACGAACAGAGCATCAGTGTGCTATGGGCCAATTTTAAAAAGTTTAACATGTACGGAATTAGAGTCCTCAAAAGAGAAAAAAGACATGAAGAAGAAACAGAAAAGAATATGTGAAAAACAATAGCCCAAATTTCCCCACATTTGATAGACACTATTAAACCCACAGAACAATAAAGAAGCTCAATGAGCCCTGAACACAACAAACATGAAAACTGTATACAAAGGCATATCAAAATAAAATGACCCAGAACTAGTGAGAGTAAATCTTAAAAGCTGCTTAAGAAAAAGGACTTGTTACATAGAAGGACAAAGATAAGGAAGACAGCAGACTGATTTCTTACAGGAAGTGATGCAAACAATAAGACCATGAAGCAACATCTTATAAGTAAAAGCTAAATTTTAGCCCCAAGGTTTTGAGTTCCAAGTCTTTTGGCACAAATCTGTAATTCTGTGGACTTCTACGGCAAAGGCACCTCTGAACTGCAAGCATTACATTTCTCAAACACTATCTCATTCTGCTAGATTAACATCTGCTTTTGTAGTACTATGTTTTACAACCAAAAGGCATGAAATAAATAATTGCTGGGGGTGTTTTTAAGAGAAGTTATCAATTTAAATCCTGTCTTTTAAAATCTCTCTCAATCTCAAATTTTGTCATCTTTTAAAATAAATCCACCTTATTACTGTCCATAAAATTTTTCAAAACTTAACGCTCCATTAGTAACAGTTCTCTTTTGCCCCCAAGTATATTCTAAATTTGTGATAATAAATCACTCACTTACATAGCATCTATCACTTATAAAGTACCTTTTCATTAATCTCCATACAATCTCTGAAGTAGATGATGATGATGGCATAAACAGGGAAAATGAAGTTCAGAAACAGGGAAGTGATTTGCCCCAGGATGCAAGGTGGAAGTGGAGGAAGTGGCAGAGGTGAAAGTTGCAAAGGGGCTTGCCATTTCTTAGGTTCTTCCTCTGGGTCAGAGAGCATGCTATTAATTTCGCCAGGTATGACCTAGTAATCTAACTCCAAGTAGCTCTTTCCATTAAACCATAACTGAAATATATTAAACTAAAGGAAAAACAGAAAAACATATAAAATTTCATTCTGGAATAGAACTAGAATGAAGTTGAAAAGTCTACCCCAGTAAAAGTAAAGCGTATTTCTTGATGAAAAGAAAGGGTGTCTTTATTTTATTTATAATAATGCATATACCCTCCCACAACTGCCCTACAACCAATACAATGTAACATTTCAAAACAACATTTCTTCCACACAGCTCCTTAACAAAGACCAAAGCATGAGACAACAAAACAAAGTCACTGGCAGACAGACAATTCAATCCAGAAGGCAGATGTCTAATTTGATCTAATGATAAAATTTAGACTCTGGACAGAAATCAGCAAATGATGCCTCCACCCCAAGCCAAATCCAGCCCACTGCTTATTTTATAAGGACAACAAGCTAAGGCTGATTTTAATTTTTATTTTTGGGGGGCATGGTTCCCTGGCTGGGAATCAAACCCAGGCCACAGCATTGAGGGTGCTGAAGCCTAGCCACTACACCACCAGGGAACCCCCTTGTTAAGACTGATTTTTGAAGGTTGAAAAACACATTAGAATTGTATACCTGAAACCTATGTAATCCTTGCTAACAGATGTCACCCCAATAAGTCTTAACAATAAAAATGAATTAAAAAAAAAAAGAAAAACACATTAGATGAAACATAAATAATAATATATGATAGATATATCAATTCAAACTTTAGCATCCATAAAGAACATTTTACGGAAACAATCATGCTCATTCCTTTATGTATCGTCTATGACTGCTTTCATGCAACAGCAGAGCTAAGCAGCTGCAACAGACTTCATACAGCCCCCAAAGCCTAAAATATTTATTATCTGGCCCTTTACAGAAAGTTTGTCAAGTCCTGCTTTAGGGGGAAAAGACAGGTCACAACACCTTTAATAATTTGCCATGAACACTATTTCTCACAACTAAGCTTTTAAAAAAAAAAAAAACTCAAGATCACCAATGCATCAAGAATTTCTTAAGAACCTACTCTGTGCCAGGCAATACACTAGACTTGTGAAATAGCAGCCATATACAAGGCACAGTACCTGCCCTCAAGGGGAAGACAGCAACAGCATTTGTAATCAAGCATCTCAAGTGAGGCCTACGAAGTCACAGCCTGGTGGTTAAGAGCGTTGCTCTGAGATCAGACATCCTTGGTTTGAATCCTAGCTCCTAACTGTGTGACCCTGGCAATCACTTAAAGTCTTTTCCTTTTTTCCCATCTGAAAAAAGAAGATAATGGGGGGGGGGGCTCCCTGGTGGAGTAGTGGCTAGGCTTCAGCGGTCTCACCACCACGGCCTGGGTTTGATCCCCGCTCAGGGAACCAACCAAAAAAATAAAATAAAGTAAAATTTTAAAAAACAATAAAAAAGAAGAAAATAGTATCTACTTAACCCTTTTCCCGTTTGCCCCAAGAATACTCACTAGTGACACTTGCAGCTGCAGCATTTACCCTGCAATAACTTGCAGATTACAACCCTAACCGTACCCTCAAAGTCCCATGCTTTGAAATTTACCACATGAAAAATATTATTAAATACTCATTATCATACACATTTCTGTTACAGTAGAATCAGAGACAAGTTCTGTTTAGAAAGAACTCCAAAAACAGTTTTTGTATTTTATTTTTCACACTGAAAAAGATGTTTATGTAAAATTACATGAATGCAGCAGCAAGCTGCATTTTTTTTTTCTAAATGGGAAATGGGTTAATGGGATTGTTGTAAGAGTAAATAAGATAATACATAAAAGTACAATGTCTAGCATGAAAATTCTATGTTGCCAATTAAAAGAATATCTCTATTTTCCAACAATCACTTAGACAGAGAGGGACAAATACCCAAGGGAAGTCCAGAAGCACATAACCATAACACATGCACCCAATGTGGACAGTAACCCCACCTTGACAGAATAGTGGTCCTGGGTCCAATGCAGGACCACTGTTCTAATAGCAAGGCCATAAAACACTGTATCAATCATGGGATGCACTGGAATCACCTGGCCCAAGGTAGAGACTCAGCAGGTCTAGGAAGGATCCCTGTGCATGTGTGTGTGTTTAAGTCACTGCCACAAAACATGACTACAGAAAATTAACTAAAACAAATTTCCATTTCTCCTTCACAGAATGACATGTCTTCCTTTACTCACTGTGCCTTCAAGGGTAAGTTTAAATTCTACCTTCTGTTTGTAGCCTTCCCTGAAGGTTTATGACCTTATGTTTTTAGCTACCACTTTTCCAAGAATGTGACAATTTCACAAAAACTTTAAAAAATTGCTCTTAAATTGTTCAATCATTCCACAAATATGTATTGGGCACCTACTGTTGCCAGGTGATGTGCTCAGAACACAGTGGGAAGTAAAACCAACATGTTATAAGATATAAAACTGGAGATATGGGAGGAGGCCAAATTGAAAGCCTGGTCCAGGAGCTCAGGATTTACGTGCCATGGAGCATCACTGCAAAGCTCTAAACAGGGAAGTGACGTGATCTAGTTATGCCACTCAGTCTACAGGAACAGAAAGGGGCCAGCTTAAATACTCTCTGCTTTTGTGAAGTATCATTCTTGTAGGAGAGAAAACAAGAGTAAACATAAATAAATCATTAATACTAAGGAGCATAAGAAGTATTTGAGTTAGGGAATAACAGAAAACCTACTGTAAGAGGGAAGTTAGGGAGGCCTCTTTAAGGGACATTTAAGTGGAGATCTAAAAGATGAGAAAGAGCTGGCCATGCAGAGCGGTATAAACGTGCTCTTCTCGGCAGCGGGAGCAACATGCAATCTCCTGAACTGGAGAAGAGCTAGGCAGTTCCAGGAAGACTATTGTAAATACAGCATAATGAGCAAGTGGGAGAATGGTAGCAAGAGAGCTTGGAGATAATGGTAAGAAGTTTGGATTTTGTTCTAAGTATAATGGGAAGTCACTGGGTTTTTGTTTTTGTAAAATTTGTAAAATTCATAAAATTTATTTTATTCTGAGTACACAATCCAGTTTCATGAATCAAAATACGCAAAGTATATAAAGTTGTGCAGTGAAAAAGGAAGTCTCCCGCCTACCCCTGTCCAACAGTCACACAGTTCCCTAGGGGCAACCACTTTATCAGTATGAAGGGTTTTAGGAAGACAGAAATTAACCTAATTTATATTTCATGTAAATCACCCTGGCTGACAGGTGAAGAACAGATGGAAAGGATTCAGGGAGTCTAGCTGGAGGCTGCTACGGTAGTCCAAGGGAGCCTGAGGGCTGCTGGGACGCAGGGAGAGAGAGTGGAGATGAAATAGAAGGACTGATTCAGGATATATTCTGAAGGCAGAACTGGGAAGTGATGCTAGCAAGGCAGCATTAACAGCAGCAGCTATAGGCACTGTTTGTCACACATTTACAATCTAAAGGTCTAAATTTTAAACTAAAGTTTAAATACTCAGAGCTCTGGGAGTTCCCTGATGGTGTAGTGGCTTAAGGCTTTGGCACCAGCGCTGTCAGCGCTGCGGCCTGGGTTCGTTTCCCAGCCAGGGAGCTACCCACATACCAAAAAGAAAAAAAAAAAAATATATATATATATATATAATATATATATATATATATATATTATATATATATATATAAATAAATACTCGGAGCTCATTGTGTGGCTAGATGATGTGAGAAAAAACATTACCAAAATGTAATGTTAACAATTTGATTAATAATAATGAACTAACCGTATCAATGAGATGATTTTATCTCAAAAATGGCATTTCTGAAACCAACCCAAAACTGTATTACTACAATTGAGAAGCTGAAATGGCAGCTGTTAAAAAAAAAGGAAAATGTAAAACTGAAGCCCTTAACACCTGTAGCTGTTAAACACCACCAAACAGAGAAGGCTAAAGTCTTCTCAACAGAACAGAATTTGGAAGTATGACATCACACCTACATGAAATTATTTCCTTTTATTCTGATAACATAAACCAAAAAATTCTCACCAAATCAAAGAACAAGAAAAAAATGCCTTTAATGGACATGATTTTTACATTGAATGTTCATTAAAAAGCTGTCATACTTTCTTGAATGAAGCATGGTACAACCACATAAAGAAGCACTAAGCAACTGAAAAAAGAAATGAGAACTATGTCTGTATTATACATGGTCTGGATGCCAAATGTTAAGTGAAAAGCATGGTGGGCTTAGGGAAATGCAAACCTGAACTACAGTGAAACCCAGTAGGATGGCCACTGTGACTACAATAAAAAAAAAAAATAGCAAGCAAGTGCTAACGAGGACATGAAAGAGCTGGAACCCTTGTGCTCTCTTGGTGGGGAATGGCACATGGCACAGCCACTGTAGAAAACACTATGGCAGTTATTCAGAATTTTTAAAACTGAATTACCACATGACCCAGCAATTCCACTTCTGGATATATAGTCAAAAAAATTTAAAGTAGGGTCTCAAAGAGATATGCCGCGTTCGTGGTAGTATTATTCACAACAGCTGACACGTGAGTCTGTCCATCAGCAGATGAATGAATAAGCAAAATGTACTGCATACGTACAATGGAATATTACTCAGCGTAGAAAGGAAGCACACCCTGCTACACACTGCAACATGGATGAACCTTGAGGACGTTATGCAGAGTGAAGCCAGTCACAGAAAGAAAAGTACTGTATGAAGTATTTAGAGTAGTCAAAATCATAGAGGAAGAAAGTGGAACTGTGGTTGCCAGCGGCTGGGAGGAAGGGAGAATGGGGAGTTACTGCTGAATGGGGACAGAGTTCCAATTTTACAAGAAAAGAGTTATGAGCATGGATGGGTTATGGGGATGGACGGTGGTGATGGTTGCACAACAATGTTAATGTACTTAGTGCCAATGAACTGAGAAACTACAAATGGTTAAGATGTTAAATTTTATGTGTGTTTTACCACAATGAAAAAAAATTTTACAGCACAGTGCAAAAATATGAATAGTACACTACTATCTAATAAAAGTATGAATATATCCATAAAATTAAAAATTAAAAAGGTTAGGCATCCTATGGCATGAGAGAATATATTTGTAAATCATATATCTTTTAAGGGATTAATATCCAAAATTAATAAAGAACTCATACTCAACAGCAAAAAAAAATCCAATAAAAAAATGCACGGATGATCTAAACAAACATTTTTCCAATGAAGAAATAAGACATACAAATAGTGAATAGGTAAATGGAAGATCCTCAATGTCACTAATGATCAGGGAAATTCAAACCAAAACCACAATGAGGTATCACCACATATCTATTAGAATGACTATCATTTAAAAAAAAGAAAGATTTGATTCCCAGCCAGGGAACCACCCAAAAAAGAAAGAAAGAAATAACAAGTGTTGGCGAGGCTGTGGAGAAATGGGAACCTCATGCACTGTTGGTGTGAATGTAAATTGGTGCAGCCATTACAGAAAAGAGTATGAATGTTCCTTAAGAAAATAAAGAAAGAACTGTCATGAGCCAAAAATTTCACTTCAGAGTATTTATCCAAAGAAATGAAAACACTAATTCAAAAAGATGTATGTACCTCCATGTTCACGGAAGAATTCTCTACAATAGCCCAGATATCAAAGCAACCTAACTGTTCACTGATGGATGAATGGATAAAGAAAATGTGTTGGATACATACAACAGAACATTATTCAGCCAAAAAAAAAAACAAAAACAAAAAACAAAACAGAAAATCCTGCCATTTGTGACATGGATGAACCTTAAGGGTATTACGCTAACTGAAATTAACTCAGAGAAAGACAGATACCATCCGATCTCACTTATATGTGGGATCTTAAAACAAAAAACAAAAACAAAAACAAAAACTGAGCTCATGGATACACAGAACAGATTGATGGTTGCAGATATAGAAGCCAGACGTTTTTGTAGGAGAGCTGTCCCAAAAAAATCCAGCCCTAAACACCTCTATTTTTCATATTACATAGCTGGGTACTTTCTGGACAGCCCTCACATATACCTTATTTTATATGTTTGATTTTTAAATCCTTTTAGTATTTAATATAATCATAAAACAAAATTAAATTTTAAATAAGCAATCTCTAAATATTGAAAGCAAAACAGGAAACAAAAGAACCAAAGTATGTATCCAAATAACGGGAAAAATCATTCTAAGTGACTTTAAAACACAATAATTTGACTACATAGTAAGTCTGTAAAAAAACTCTTAAACAGTTTTTATTAGTTGGTGATAGTGTTTTTATTATTGTCCTGAGGCTGAGATGTGTACAGTGCAGCATAAAACAATGCATAATTAAAATCAATATGTTTATCTGAGAAGAAAAAATCCATAGATGTAAGATTTTAAACAGAAGGCTTAAACGGAATTCCATCTTCTTGCTTTACAACTGGAAGTATCAAACACACGATCTGTGTACTGAAAAGACATGGAAACAAGGATCAACTCTGTAGCAATGAACAACCCTGGGCCCAGACTGTAACTACTAAATACTATTTTTCATTAAATGGAACCAAGGTCCTCAGAAAAATGGATGATTCCAGGATGACCAAGATAAGCCTGGTACAGTTTGCCATACCAGAAAGAAGAGCAATTAGACTATTAGAGCTGTATCGAAAGGATTTAGGAGCAAATTTAAACAGATTCCGTTTGGACAAAGATGGGACAATATAAGCATCAATAAAGATAATATCTACAATGGATTGAACCATATCAAATATGTTTAAATCCATGAGTCACAACAATACAAACATACGCAATTCATTGGCTACTTCTGCAGGATGCCACTCATTATTTTGAAAATAATGGAGAGAAATTAAGCATTTGTACTGCTTTCCTTAAAAGAACTATAATTTAAGGTAACAAAATTATAGAGGAGGAGAAATTTCTCTTTATATAAGTATTCCAGCTAATAAATGATGAAGTTATAGAATTAAAATACCAACATTTTCAATGCCTAACGAATAACTCTAAGCATGAGTATCAAAAGCTGCTGACAAGAAGAAAAACTATTAATCCTAATCTGCCTACTCACCTATGTAGTATCTTGCCAAAAATAAAGTTGAATCTGATTACACCTTTAGATCTAATTAAAGTAAATTTACAGTAAATTCTGTGCAGTTAAACTACAATACAGAATAAAATCCAGACGAGTGCAACTCCATAGGACAAACCATCAAGTTTTAGCAACAAATTAAATTACAGGAAACAACAAAAGATGCAGGGGGATCCTATTAAAACAAGTCACAATGTACGAATAACATTTGGATCGTGCCTCAAACTATTTTAAAAAATTGAGATAACCAAGGAAATTTTAACCTTGGTTAGATATTTGAAAATGATAAAGAATTTTGTGATAGTGGTACTTGTGTTTACCTTTTTAAAAAAATGTATGTAGACATACGCACTGAAATATTAGCTATGCGTTAATAACTGTTGAAGCTGGATGAAGGTTAAGTAAGAGCTTATTATACTCTACTTGTGTGAGAGACGAATTAAACATTTAAAATTAAAGTCAATTTAAACTCTAAATTCCACATAATAAAAATGTCTTTTTTCACGGACACAGTCAACAGTTCAGATCAGGCATGTCCAATCTGCGGCCCAAGACGGCTTTGAATGTGACCCAACACAAATTCTTAAACAATGGGAATTTTTCACGACTTTTTTGGCTCACCAGTATCGTTAGTCTTATTTTATGTGTGGCCCAAGACAATTCTTCCAATGTAGCCCAGGAAGGCCAAAAGGATGGACACCGCAGGTTTAGCAGTTACGGGAGGGTGAGGGGGGAAGAGTAGTGGGGAGGAGGGAGCGGGAGTTGAGCCCATGGTGATGGAAAGAGAACCAACTCTGGGTGGTGAGCACATAATGCAGCGCACAGACGAAGCACATGGAGAAGTGCACACCTGGGACCTAGGTCATTTTTTCTAACCAATATCACCCCAATAAATTTAACAATAAAAAATAAATAAAAATAAAAATGTCCTTTTAAAATTAACCGTCAAACCATTAAAAACTGAGACAATCCAGTATTTGTTTTTTTTTAGTTTTTTCAAGTATGTTATAATGTATATCAGTATTTACTTTTCTGATTCAATACAATGACTACCTGAAATAACTAACTAAAAACTAATAATCATCCAAAGAAACAGCTTTTACAGTAAAATCAGTAACACCAAACACCACCAATCAAAACACAATCACTATCGGGTAACATCAAGGAGTTGAAGGAGAAAACGGTCATCCCCATAAGTTATATTTTCAAAAAGAAACTATCCCACCTTTTGAAATTCTCCACCTGGGGGAGAATTTGGATTCATGTTATGCAGTCAGTCTTTCTAACTAAAACCTAAACACACGACAAGCACTAAAACAAATCACACCATCTGTCCTGCCATAAACCACATCAGAGCTATGAAAAGCAGTTCTGACTGCCAAAACCATCCACTTCCTTAAAAAACAACTCTTAAAAAAAAAACGACTCTTCTAGTTTTCCTCATAGAATCTAAGAAGGGTTAAGATTTTGGATTTTAAAAAATAATTTTCACATCGCTGGCCTTTGGTCATCAACTAAAGACTCCAATTTTTACAAACCCACCTTCATGTAATTCACCGTCTGGACCCGATATGGCCTTCCCTCCTCGGTGCCAGCTGAACTCCTCCTCTCCTCCTCACTGGAGGACTCTAACGGATGTTTTGCAAAGGACAAGAGAGGACCTTGCAGCAGCCTGTTTCCTACCCCCCATTAAGATTTCAATCAATTCTGCGCGTGCGAAGAACTCTTTCTGTAGTAACTTACCAGCACTGTGTGCAGCTACCAGCTATGTTTCTGGTGCTTGGGGATACCACTGCTTTATGTCATGGAGGCATAAAACCACATGGTCACACCACCAGCAGTTTCAAATTAACCAAAATATTTATTTTAAGGTAGGTATGCATGAAGTGAACACAAATCACCTGCAAAATATCCCGAACCATAAGTTACACATGCAAACATAAAAGTGTTAAAAACAGGGGAAATGAAGACATAATATTTAAGAAATGAAACCGTCGGACTGGCCTTTAAACAGAGCCAAGTCTTTTGCTCAGCTTCCTTCTCTCCCTTCTTGGACCTCAGCGTCTGCAACTCACCTGTCATTTTCACCTGATCCTGGGGGCCCTCTGGCACCTCCCAATAACGAGAAAAAAAGGAAAGAGAGACGGGAGAAGCTGGCCAGCAGCCCCCTCCGATAAACTTCCCGGAGGACCGCGGTCCCACCTGCGGGCCGATCTGGCTTCTCTCTTTGGGCCGAAGCTGTCCTCGCGCAAGCGAGGGCCGACGGGCAGCCTCCGAACGCCCGCTTCTGCCTGCACCCCTGCACAAACCCTCCCGCGGGCAGCGCGCCGGGACCGGCAGGGGCCGTCGCGAGCACCGCGCTGGCCCGACGTGCGCTCCGGCGCCTCCTCTTTCTCCCGGACCCCCGGGGCGCCCCCCCAGAAGAGCCCGTGTGGCAAAGAGTTCACGGAGCGCCGGCTCCTCTGCACCCGGTCAAGGCCGACCGCCTGCCGGCGGAGACTCTTCCCCAGGGCGGCCCCCGAAACACCGCACCAGTCTCGAGAGCCGCCAGGGCTCCCGCACAGCGGCCCCGCCCGCTTTGGAGACTGCAGGCCCGGCGGCCCGGGCGGGAACCCCTGAGCCGCCCGCCTCGCCGCGGGACCCGCCGCCGCCGCTGCGTGCGGGCCTCACCTCAGGGGCGAATCGGGGGACAGCGCGCGGGCTCCCGGGT
>PVJL010001229.1:208730-284745 GCA_004026885.1 Lyroderma lyra | reverse complement strand
GGGCCACGGTCCTGGGGAGCCCAGAACCCCCGCTGCTGGGCAGGCCCCTCTCCAGCTCTGACTGCGTGAGGCCTGAGAGGCCTGTCCATCAGCCCTTGGACTCAGGGTCATGTACGTCGTGTTAAAATGAGCGCCTCTGAGAGTCCCCGGCCCTCATAACCATCCCTTCTCCCACAGGGAACAGTAAGTTCTGGTCTTTTCTGTGATACACGAGAATCCAGCCCGGCTGAGGACGATAACCCAGCCCCCCCCCCCCCCCCCCCCCCCCCAGAGGCAGTGAGATGTCAGAGTTACCTGCCATATTAGCTACAGATCAGAGCCTCACCCCTTAGTCTCTGTAGACGGTCCAGAACAAAGGTGAACAGAAGCATCTCAGCTCAGATTCTCTGTCAGCATTCCCATGGTGCCCAAAACTCCTAACCAGGGACGATGTCACAGCATCTTCCTCAGTCTCTTTTGGAAGTACATTTCTCTGGGACATCCTGATCATTGCTAAACATCATGACTGTCGTTCAACTCTACTGTTTTCTACTCTTTGGTTTGCAGGTTATTCTTGTTTTATTAGTTTTCTCACTGGAGTCATCCTTTCCTCTTAACCATCACATGGGCCCGACGTGCATCGGTCCTTAGACTCTTTCAAATCATTCATACAACAAATTTTTATTGACTTGAGCTTTGTTCTTTGTGCTGTGAATAGAAAAGTTCATAGAAATTCTGCCCCCGTAGCTCTTACAACCTGGTAAACGGCCCAAAGTTGTTTTTGTTTCACTTTTTATGAAATACTTAACAGTGGATGCATTCGTGTAGATTCTTTGGACAAAGCACCCTGACAGTCGTTGTATGAATGTGTCTGGGAGGCTATACAGTGATGGATAAATGCTATCCCTCTCTGCAGGGAATTGATAATAAAGTATGGAAATAAACATAGAAAAGCATCTATCTACCACACGAGACATCACAAGTCAACTGTCAGGCAGATGTAGAAGAGAAAGCGATTCATTATGACTTAACGTGTTCCAGAAGGAGGCTGACCTGACATCCCAGTTTTAAAAGGGACAGGAAACAACAGTCCTGTCCTGCTGCAAATGGCATGCGTGGTCAGCCTAGTCCCACTGGGCTAAACTCAAGGTGTCACCAGGCTGGCCGTATGTACCGTTTGAAATGGGACAGGACCGCTGTTTTCTGTCCCATTTAAAATGGGGCGTCTGTGTATCCAGAAGGCTTTGTCCAGAATGTAAATTTTTCTATGAATCCTTGAGTAATTTGAAAGGCCAAGATAAGTGTTGTATTTCCGGACGGAAAAACAGAAGAAGAGACGTGAAAGGCACGCACGTGCCCGAGAAGGCGTGAGACAGGGCACACGGGGCCAGCAGCCCTGCGGGGTTCTGGCAGAGGGAGATGTGAGGCCCGGAAGGAGGGAGGACGTGGGAAATGTCAGATTTGAGTCACCAAAGGTCACGTTCAGTTCAGGCTCTCCTTAAATGGCAGTCAGAGAAGGAGAATGGGGGCCCCTGGCCTGTGATTTAGGAAACTGAGTCAGGAGTGGTTTAAAGCACCTGAGACCGCTTACTGGCTGTCACAGACACTCAGGCAGGAGCTGAGAGACACTCTGAGGAGCTGAGATGCCGAGGGAGGCGCAGAAATGGACAACGGGGGGTCAGGCACAAGGACCATGAGCACAGGTTCAGCTGACTGCGTGCGGGGGACGGTTCCATGTGCAGCTGCACGAAGGGTCAAGGGTGTGCAGGGTTTTCCTAACCAGTGTGTCTAGAAGTTAGATGGTGCCGGGACAGGAGGACATTATGAGACATATGATGACCTCCAAAAATCCCATTTACATAATATCACACACCCCTGATAATTCTAGATTTATCCATCCATGCAGGGAAGGGTTTCCTGCAGCTCCACAATACCAAAACTTGGGCTCCCACATCTTAATCTTCACCAGGGTTTTCTGTGTGATGTCATCTGCCCACTCTTTTTTCAAACAACTCACGAAATAGCCTCAGTGAGTGTGGCAGGTCATTCATAGAAGAGGGGACAAGGCCCTGTGGACAAATCCAGTCAACCAAGTGCAACAACAGGATTGGACACCCGGGGGGTCGGTCCTCCCTGAGCGCGTGCTAAATGAATAAACTGAAACAACACCAGAGGGTCCCTGTAGTTGCATGGCGCTGCATACGTAGTCCTAGAGAGTGTTGAGAAGTGGGGGAGAAATTAGGTATTTGTGAGGTTATGTGTCCTTGCTGATAAGTTTTACTATTCCTTCATATATCTGCACCCTAAACCTGAGTGCATATATTCTGCCTCCTTCCTGTTACATGTTCTGAGATGTTCTGTAAGGCGAACTCCTCTGTCTTCTGGTAGATTCTATCCCTGTTATCTTGGCAGAAGCTTTTACTCCTAACATGATCACTTGTCACATCAGAATCCTCAATATGTCCTCTGTCTGGATCATTTTGATTAGCATACCCAAAAGCAACTGCAATAGCTCCCATCTTTTAACAAAAATATCTTCTCACCCCTTCCTGTCTGAGGTGCAGCTAGAGCACCCCGTTTCTCCACTCTTGATGACAGAGGATTGTTTATACTCACCCTCTAAATTTCCTTGCATGTTGTTCTCTCCTGAACACACTCAAGTCAAAACTTCTATCTGCTCCTCTCTGAGATACTCTTGTTTTCAAGGTCAACACAGCCTATCTTGTGGGAGGAGAGGACAATAATCAATGAGCTGGCCTCATTTTTTTTATTTATTAACAGCTTTTCATAGAGCTGATCGTGCCCTCATTTCGGATACATTTTTCTTACTGAGTTTCCATGAACTCAGTCTCCTGATATTATTCTAACTTGCCCGCCAGTCAATCTCAGTGTACTGTGATGGATCATTTTTCCTTTTCCCGTATTTTAACTCAGCCTTTCTAAACCAGAATTCCCTGAGAACAAAGCCCTGATGGCCAGAGGCATCCATCAATATTACCTCTCCCTTATGCATCTAGAATGGATTCGCGCGGGGCCATCCTTGGACAGAAGATAACGCGAAAAGCACTGTCTGTGCTGTGGGTTAGATGGGGAAAGGCCTCTCCGAATGTCCATTGCCCTAAAGTTCAGTCCCAGGTCCTTTGCTCTGACTAGCCTTACTACTTAGATGATCTCACGCCGATGACACCCCAAATCTGTCGCTCCTTTTAATTCCAGAGAATTGAAATCACCACTGCAGTAAGATCTTGCCACTCAAAATGCGATCTTAAGACTGGCACTAGGAACACCTAGGAATTAGTTTAAAATGCAGACTCTCAGGCTCTGCCCCAGAATTACCTAGACAAAATCTGCATTTTAACAAGATTCATATGCATGTGTAGGTTTGAGAAGCCCTGTAGTAAAATATTTAAAGCCTAACTTTCTCTAAAAACAGATCCTTTATTTTCCCCTTGCCCCTCTTCGAGAGATTCTTGAATAAATTCCCCTTCTGTGAGTCTGAAGCTCTTTCATAGCTTAGCACTTACTTGGTTATTATTTCCTCTCTCACCAAGTTAAAAAAAAAAAAAAAAGAAAGAAAGGTCATACCAAATTGTGAGTCTTGACTACAAGAGGAGGTACCATAGCAGAAATGAAGCTTGGGTGCCAGAGCCCCTCCCAGCACAGGCCCCTTCCAAGGTCCCAAAAGGGGTCCTGGAAGCATGTTCACTCGATGGTTCAGTATCATTTGCCCAAGCAGATTCCTGCCATTGTTCAAGACCACTGTATACTTGAGTCTAATTCTGTCACGTTCCTCGGTGACAGGAGGGCATTGGAGTGGACATGGGCATTTTGCTCATTTGGCTACAGAGAGATTAAGTTGAGAGTACATTCAGTTTGGGTTTCATGGAGCGTATTGGGGAGTTTCATTGATCATTCCTTGTGTAGGCTTCCTGGTGTAAGAATGGCTCCCACGGGGTCTTGGATGGCTCACTGTGCCTCCTGCCGCATCCTAACGCAGAGGGCCAGGCCCAGGGCTGTGTCATGATGCAAAGGTGTCTACGTGCCCGACTCTAACTGTCCCCGAGCAGAGGAGGGAGAATAATGTTTGAAGTGTACAGAGCCCAAAGCCAGTCTTTTAAAATTGTTATGAAAACATAAGATTATTTACAAAAATTATGTGAAATAAGGTTAATCAGAAGTCTGTGTTTGTAGGGCATAATTCTCCACACAGTGAATATATCAGTGTGAGAAGACACATATTGTATGCATCCCAACTATAATTTTTCTTAATTTATTTTTATTGTTAGACTTACTGGGGTGACATCTGTTAGCAAGGATTACCTAGGTTTCAGGCGTACAATTCTACAGTGCATTGTCACCTTGTTGTATAATAAGTTCATCATCTACCAACTATAATTTTTTAAAGTTTCCTCAGCTATACCAGAGTGAAAACAGAAATATATATATACACACACACACACACACACACACACACACACACACACTCTATTTTAATGAGTAAATGCCATCAAAGTCTGTGCAACCAATAAAAGCAAGTAAGCAATTATTACAAATTATGCCCATTTGTGTGTATTTTGGGAAGTTTGTCATTTTATCAACTTTAACATTTATCTTTTGTAAATTTTTTCTCGTACTAAATAATTTGTCGTTCTTATTTTTTTATTTGTCATTATTTGTTCCTGGTCTTGAGGAAGGTCTCATGAACTCTTTAAGCTTCAGGTCACAAAGAAGCTGATTTTGGCCCTAAGTTATTGTTGTTTGGAAGGAAGTCCTGTGAATATCTGCATCTGCCTTTCTCAGAAAGGCCACTTTTATGTCATGGCATCAAATAGAACTTGTCATTCTAACAAGTTCCCATGAGAAAACCTTATTTAAAAACTGTGCTTTCATATTACACCAAGGAGTCAAAAGGGACTTCCTCATTAAACCTACACAATGAGGTGTTGGATATTGGATTTAATAGGTGTCATCACTGCCAATCATTTCTGTCCTAAGAGAGGTTACCAGAAGGATCAGAAGCCCCTCCTGCAATGCAGATGCCCAATCCCTCCTGTTCACCTCCCCCAAAAAAGATCCAGTCAGATATATAAAATACTCAATTCATATCAAAAGCCAATTGCTATGTTGTTAGTAGAAAATAAAGGAGTGAGTCAGTATACCCCTGTGCATGTTCTGAAATTTCCACTCATTGCATATGTTAATATCACCAAAATTTAGGCCTAAATTTTGAATGGCAGGCGGTCACCCTTGATTTTTGTCAAATGCCTGACACCCATTGGAGCTCCGCCCTGAGCAGGAGCTCAGGTTAGAAGACATTCTTGAGCCCTCCCTTATCCTGATCACACCCAACACCCCATCCACCAGCAACTCGACAACTCCGTCTTCAGAATGTCTCATGAAGCAGACCGAGTCCCACCTCCGTTGCTCAGCCAGGCTGTGTAGCTTCTGACTTCCGTTCTCCCCACCCTACAGGCGCTCTCAGCACAGCAGCCAGAGGGAGCTTTCTAAAACGTGCAGCAGATCAGAGCCTCCTGCCTAAAACCATCTGGGACTGCTCTTTGGGTTTAGAATGAACCCCAGATTTTTTACCTGGTCTTCACTTCCTGCAAGACCGTCCCTCCTTACCCGCCTCCCCCTACACTTACCTTCAAGGGGTTTCTCCAAGAAGCTCAGCTCATGCCTGCCCTAGAGTTTCAGCCTTGTTGTTGCTTCCATCTGTCCCTTCCACATGATCTGGATCTCTGCTCCAACATCTTCTTGGTTAGAAGATGATCTAGGACACCATATCTGCAACCCACACCTCCACCCCCTCATGCACACGTACAGTCACCCTGGCATCCTCTAGCTCCTTCGAGAGCTTCACTTTTTCTCACAGCAAATTAAATTTGTGTTTCCTTGGTAATTCTTTGTCTCCCCAACTAAAGCCTGAACTCCAAGAGGACCTGGACTTTGTTCTGTATCCCTAGTGCCTAGGACTGCGCCTAGCCTGGGATCTGTACTCAGTAAATACTTGTTGAATGAATGGAAGAGTATCCTTAAAGACTCTGAAAAACTTTTGGTGCCATCTATAATACTGAAAAGATAAAAATCCATAATGGAATTATTAATAGATAGTAAATTATTTTTGAAACTTGGAGTTTAGATACTTATACTCAGAGGAGAATTCAAGACCAAGGCTGAAGTCTCCTCACCCAGACAGTGTTATCTCCACTACACTGTGCATGCTGTCATTCAAGAGTCCACACATTCGTTTAATAATCTGTAATGAGATATCTGGAGCAAAAACTACTAAGTCAACACCAGACCATGACTATTGATAAGCCTAAGCATTTTACTTAAAAATAAACCTCTGAAAGGGAAGATGAGGAAACGCGTGTCAATTTATCCTTTTTGACTTTTTATTTATCTGTATTCTCTGATTTTTTAAAAAATCTTTGCTATGGGCTGAATGTTTGCATCCCCCCACAATTTATATGCTGAGGCCTACATCCCCGATGTGATGGTGCTGTATCCAGAGGTGAGGCCCTTAGGAGGTGACTGGGTCATGAGGAAGGAGCCCTCCTGAATGAGCAGAGGCACCAAAGAGATGATCCTTCTCTGCTCCTGGACAGATGAGGATACAAGAAGAAGACGGCCAGCTGCACACCAGGAAGAGCGTCCTCACCAGACGTGGGATCTGCTGGCCTCATCTTGTACTTAACCAGACTCCAGAACCATGAGAAATAAATGTTTGTTCTTTAAGACACCCAGGCTATGGTATTCCGTTATAGCAGCCCAAACTATGGCAGTGCTTTGTCATTTGGATTGGCTTACGGTAAACACTAATTGCTTTCCTTTAATAGAATAGTTGTTATCATTATTATGTCTTCACTCCCTCTGCCTACGAACTTAGAGCTGGGATCCTTGTAGTAGTCATAAAAATGACAAAGTGAGTAGGTGACACCTTCTTTAACTTTAATCACCGGAACTAAACCTGTACCTAATTCTAGACTAGCCATTTCCTATTCTCTGGCATTCAGGAAGTTCTGCCATTTGGAATTCCCTTCAAGAAAGCACTTGCTGTTCACCTGCAAGGTGTACTATAAGCTGACCGTCTCCTGCAAGATTTGCTTCGTCTGTAGAACGCAGTCTCATTCAGCCCAGCAGCCCCCTGCAGGTGGGTGAGCATGACTGTGATTCTAAGGTGGGTCACTTCTGCCCCACCCAGTGGTAAGCCTTGCATCAGAGCTCCCTGCTGGGCGGGCCAGATGCTAGGAGATCTGCATTTCAGTCTGAAGGCTTTCCAGGCTCAGTCCAACCTGCTCCCTGTCTTCATCTTCAGAGATTAACACCTCATAAACCTCTTGCACTCCTGACTTTGTCTCAGGATCTGTTTCTAAGAGAGAACCAAAATGATACGTTTTCTAAATTCCCTTTTCCTTCCATTTTAGGGGTGTGTACTTGCAGAGGCAATTGCACGTAGCACGTAATCATGCCAGCACGTGCAAGCACGGCTTCACAGGAGAAGGAAAAGGGCAGCAAGAGGCATATGTTCCAAATGTATGTCAAGGGACTTAAGTGGCTTCACAGTCAATGCCCCTTTCCTTCCCTTGGGCCCTTAGAATGACTGTGCATGGGTGACAGGGTGAGAGCTGGACTGTGATGGATGTGACTGTCAGAAACTCGCCGAGTCTGTAGACAGTGCGTTAGTGCGTTCCGTTTACAAATGGCCACACTGAGGGGAGGTGTGATGGCCTGTTCTGTACGCACTCCCGCATGTTAAGGAAATCGGCTACTGGGGAGGCACTTGAAACAAAAAACCATGATTACGTGTTTCTTTCCTCTTCTTACCATGTGTCTGGTGCTACTCAGCTATCCTGGAAGCAGACTCCCAATGCTTATGTCCATTGAAGTCTTAGCCTATGAATGAAATCTGTGTTTTTCAGCTAGCCTTAAATATCCAAACTAGCAAAGGCAACAATTAGAATCAGGTTCTGTACTACACGGTGGGAAAATGAACCGCCTTTGCTGAGGAGAGATGTGGCCCATGAAGACTTGCAAACACACGACCCAGTTTCTTGCTGAAACATTAAGGAAGTCAGCCCCTCTCTGTGATGAGAGCTGTTCTTTCTGTGTGGGTGAGAGAGATTGATTGATTGATTGATTGATTGATTTTAGGACTCAATCCCTTTACATGCAGGAACAAGGAAATTGGTACCCACAGGCATTTTCCTTCATCTGCCATAGAAAGAACATCAAACCAGAGACATTGTCTTTAAGAAATCGCTTCTATTCAGTCTTTGTGGCTGGAAGAGTGTTGGCATTTTATCCTTGCAATCTGTGTCTATTTCTAGACCAGATGCTTCAGACTTCTGACACAAAGCTGTTATGCTGTGAATTCCTTCAAGCATTCTACGTCCGTCTGGGGAGATAGGGGTGTGCCTGAGGGTCCCTGATCTCTGAACCACATAGTGAAAACGTGGGCTGCTTTGGCCAGCATGAGTTAGTACCTTTCTAATGGTGCTCGGTTTCCTTTTTGAACGGGATCTTTCTGCCGCTGTGTATGTCCCTGTTAAGGAGGTAATTCCCGGCTCTTAACACCCAATGCACAAACTAGAGAGACCAGATCTTTCCTTTCCTGGGAAAGCATGTGGCAAAAGGGATTCTCTGCCGGGACGTCAAAACAAGCAAGTGAAGTCCTGACAGAGGGGACGTAGACTTCCGAATCCCCGAGGTGGGGCCTGGACAGGTTAAAACATGAGTACGGTGGTTCCTATTCCCCCTTTTCTGTCCCTCCATATCTTCCTTGGTTTCCTGTTTCTAAAACCTTCGTCTTCCACATTTCCATGAAGTCCCACATCTGCTTATGCCCATACGAGTGCACATCCTAATGTCCTGCCAAGTCAATCTTCTGTACTCAAGTAGCTGGACTTGCCTTCTCTTGCTTAAAACCAAGAATCCTAATTATATTGATGCCATGATTCTGAATCTTAGATTTTGAAAATAAAAGCTGATGAGCAAAACCTTAGTGAGCTGTGAATTTGTCCCAGTCCCCAAAGGCTGAACATTTACAATTATTTGTGTGAAGGAAGGATGGCATAATAGATGTGTTCACGTGAAAAGCGAGCTGTATCTAGTGGCTTTCAATGAATTCCTGTGGTTTTCTTCGACTCTCCTCTCCTTTAGAACGCCTCAGCATGCGACCTTCATTCTCACCCTTGAAAATTCCAGGTCTGTGGGAGAAGGGTCACCCAGAATGAAACCGAGGGGAGCACATCATACTTCTCTTGAAGAACTAAGATTTTTGAGAGCCTGCCTGGCACATTTTTACTTAAAAAAAAAAATCTATTCAGGCCCAGGAACATTCCATTATATCCTTCAGGTTCTCTTGACAAGAGTTTGCGTTAGTGGCTTAAGACTGAAAATTTTGTGCCAAGATTTTATTGAATAGAGAACCCAGATAAGTAAGCACCCCAAATATCTCTTCCTCGTGACATCAGGGTGTTGCATGAGTATGGTAGTATCAATTTGAAAGCATGAACATATGAAATTTCCTGTGAAGTGCTATTAATAATACTGGGAAGCTATTTGGTTCATAATATTATGTATTCTTTTCAGGATGTTTATTTTTTAAATTGAGAAAATAAAAATTACTTATTATGGTCAGGGATTCTAAAAATGTCAACATGGGCTAGAAAGGAGGTGAACTGGAGCCAGTGGCTGTTATCTCCTCCCTCGCTCTTCACGAGCTGCCCTGTGAACCCCAGGACCCCCAGGCGAAGGCCTGCTGCAGGACAGGAAGTGACGCCAGGCTGTAGGAGGCTCAAGTGGGAGCAGGGGGGCGCGTCCTCTCAGGCTCACCGAACCCTCCCGGCTCGTCACGGAGACCAAAGTCAGGCAGCCGTGCCTGCTCGTGTGCACTTCTACTGTGGACTCTGTTATTTTCAGTTTGTTTCTAAATTAGAGAGGAGAGGCTTTATTTGACCTTGTTTTCCCCATTCCTCTGTATATGAACTTTCCTCATTTAAACTAGCCACCCACAAACAATCCATTTTCTGCTAGTCCCTTGCAGTTACTCTCTGAAGAAGATGACGAGCAAGGCAGGAGATTTTCAGCTACTCCCATGGGAACAGGAAGAGGAACTAACGTTCATAAACTGCCTCTCCCATGTCAGGCAGAGCTCTAGGTGGATGCATGGAGGATATTTAATTTAATGTTCACAATAATCTTGTGAGGTGGCCAGGTAACATGATTCCCACTGTACAGAAGCTTAGTGAGACTGAGTCACTTGTGCAAGAATGCATAGTTTGTAAGTAAAAGGACAGGAAGTTATACCCAGGTCTGTCTGACTCCACGCCCGTTAGATTAGAGCGAATGAGATACCTAAACAGACACAATCTTGTGGGCCCAATGAATCTACAAAAAGGTTTTAAAGACTAGTAATATCTCTAACTTTATGACTGAGTTGTGCACAGCTGGTATATTATCTGTAGCCCAATTATAGGGTAATTCAGTATGTAACAACTTTTAAATATAGCACACAGCTGACAAATCCTGCAGCTTTTATATTTTTGTTTTTGTTGTTGTTGTTTGGTTCATTGATTTGTTATTTTTCAAATATTTGAGTAAGTAGGATTCCCCACAAAACAGACTCTGAGATGGACGTTACGGGCTGGAGGACCACTGAGGTGTGCTAGTGCAACGTGTTAGAAAAGGCGGGAAGCAGGATGAGCAGAGGGCCGTTGAGAGGAGATGCAGGTGCAGTAGAGGCCATGCACTATCCAGAGAGGGCAGTTCCTGGGAGAGGACTGAACTGAGAGCCGTCTGGTCCAGCAGAGTCAACGAAAGTGGCCTGATGATTAAGGGAGGACACTGAAGCATGCACAACAGTCCCCTCCTATGTGCTTAGGACCCACTGACTCATACAAGTTTACCTGAAGTGGGACCAGCCCCTCCAGGATTCTGGATGGTTTCATTTCCTGGGAAATTTATAAAAGAAGGGTTTTTGAGGCAGTCCCCATGGCTGTGCTAGTCTTGACGCCACAACAGCTACTAATTACTCTCGATTCTAAATGACTCTCACCCTCAGCCAGCACTTTCATTCCCCAGGTGGCTTGCCCACTAGAATGTCCAGACACGCATCTCTGGACTCTTCCTCTGGCAATGCCACTGCTCCTGGAGATGTACTACCAACACTGGACGTGATCACACGACACTACCACCGACACCAGGCGTGACCACATAACACTAGACCCCACCAGGCATTACCTTGGCTCACATTCTCAGAGGCTGATTTTTCTTCCTCTACCCACTGCCAAGATCAAGACACATAAAATGTTGTTCTCCCTCTTTCTTTGTGGTGGATCTTTTTTACTGGATTATATCTGTCCTGAGGGTATAGCCTTTGACTACATTTTACTTTGGAGGGTCTCCTAGTAGACTGCCCATGTTGGGTAATTTTTCCTATTATTGGTACATAAAACAACAGCATGTGTCACAATCTATGGATTTCTTGAACAATTATTCCCCACTAAAGTGGGTTGAATGGTTTCCCCAAAGATATCAGGTCCTAATCCCCAAAACCTTTAAATGTTACCATAGTTGGTGCAGTCTTTGCAAATGTGGTTAAGGACTTGAGATGGGACATTATCCTAAATTATCCAAGTAAACCCTAAATGTCATCACAAGTGTCCATAAAAGAGATAGGCAGAGAGAGAATTAGACACACATAGAGGAGAAGGTAATATGAAGACAGAGAAAAGAGGAATTTGAATTATTGGTCTGGAAGAAATGAGTAATACTTTGGAAGTGTCTTTCTGGTACAAAAAAATGATTGTGAATCACTGAATAAAGCTTTTCTGTATACAAAGACACCAACATTGTTTCCTAAAACTTTTTAGTTTTATTTGTTCAATTTGTTTATTGAACATTTATTGGGTGAGTGTATAGGGCACGCTGGACACTGTCCTAGGCAATGAGGTTTCAGTGATGAAAAAGACTGAACAAGGTCTCTCAAATAAAGCTGAATTTCTGGTGTTGGGAGATTTATGTAATCAACCAACCAACTAGAAAATATTATATCAAATTGTAAATGAAAGTGCTGCAGAGAAATAAAGTGGAGGGTAAAGTGATAACACTGCATTCATGAAGCCATTACTGATCATTTTCTTTCAGCAACCATGGTGAGGACATAAACTAAAAAATACCACAGACTCTTCCGCAAAGGGACTCGAAGGCTAATTGTAACTGTACTGTGAGACAGTGACACGTGCTGTAGGAAAAGGACTGAAAAACTTAAAATGCTCAAATGTGAACAAAATCCCTTCTAGAGAAGAAGACAAGGTACATAGTCTGGGAAGCTAGAAGGGAAACTAGGATAACTAAGGAGAAATCCAGAAGGATCGTGGGTTTAACTGGGCCCTAGAACTCTGGACGGCCAGGATGAGGCTCAGACTGTATTGAGGAAATATTCAATAGGTTTGATGCAGTGAGTGACATGTTTCCAGTGGTGCTCTGAGGAGTTTGTGTGGCAGTCAGGAGTTTAGAAAGATAAAACACTGAAGACAAGGACTCCTCTTGGGGTTCATTGCACGAGGCCAGGCACAAGGACGAGTGTTTCTATGGGACAATGGTGGTGGCCTGGCAGGAAGAGAATGGCCAGCACTTGGTTCTCCGCTATAGATAGATAAAGTGTGTGTGTCCATCTATGCAGGGTGGGGAGAGGAGAGGAAATGGTGGGAAAAAACTAGGTCATAAAGACCAGGAGGAGAAAAATGTGGATGAGAATGACCAGTTGACAGAGATCTAAATGACAGAGGCAAAGCTATAGCATGAGAACTGGCCCTGTCTCTGTGCTTCGGTTCGCATTTCCACATTTGATAGACTGCTGGTCTCACCTTTCTTCTGAGTCCAAATGTATCAAGATTCAAATCAAATGAGAGGTTCAATACATTCAATAATATTTATTAAATGTCTATCCTAGGCTAGGTACTATGCATGTATCTTCATAATGGAGTCTTTTTTTTTTATCATCTCATCTCAGGGTCTTTAATGCTTCAGCTGAGATTTTGCTAAGGCATTCATTACTTTCTACCTTGAATTCTAGAAACCGATGTACTTGATATCTCCTCTAATAGGCTGTAAGTACCTTGAGGGAGGAATCCATGCCTGTCTCATTTGTATTGCTGTGAACTGCACTGAATAGATGTAAAATAAATATTTGTAACTTGAACTTATGAATTCACATAATATTTGAAATAGCTCGGTAAGAATTTTGATAGTAACTACTCAATTCCACCCAATACCCACAGTGAGCTCCCAGTTGCATAATAACCAATTACCAAGTAGCTCATTAGATTACTACAATATTAATACAGTTCATTTATTTAAATGACTCAAATTACCAAAA
Source organism: Lyroderma lyra (assembly GCA_004026885.1). Classification (NCBI taxonomy): domain Eukaryota; kingdom Metazoa; phylum Chordata; class Mammalia; order Chiroptera; family Megadermatidae; genus Lyroderma; species Lyroderma lyra. Next base: position 271,379 of record PVJL010001229.1, on the reverse strand, counting down.
TGAATATTTTATAGCCCCATCGTTGCAGGCATATTAATAGTATCATCAGTGTAACTATATCATAATTCAATAAATTATCACAAATGTCTGTAAAATAGTAGATCCAGGCTGTATAAACTTTTTCTATTAATCTAGGTATATAGATTTTTTTAAAATAATTTTGTTGGTGTTGTGATTTATCATATAGCACATGAATATTAGTTTAAGTCATAGCTGACAAATGGATCATATTTCTAGTCAATAATGCTGAAACACAGGACATTTTAGTAGCATTCCATATTTAGTGATAGCTCTTAATAAATATTTAAAAATGAGAGCAACAGTGTCTCATGGTAGAGGATGAGTAACTTGGGCCAGAACCAGGGAAATTTTGGAAAGACTTGAAATCTTCCAGAAAGACATATTTGGAGACCCCGGGTTGGGATTGACAAATTTGGAAGCCATGATGACCAACCAGGACAGGGAACAGAGAAAATCAGATATTCCAGGTGAATAGGAGGGATGAGATCATGTGTCCAAATGGACGGGGCTGCAGAAGAATAGAGTCAATGACTCAATAGGAATGGGGACCTTAGAAACAAGCTATATCTGAGAAGAGTCACTGTATGCGTCCTATACAGAAGTGAGGTAGGATACACATCCAGAGTCTGCGGGTGGAGGTCAGGGATGCATCTGTAGGAGTGAGACGTAGTAGGACTGAGATAAGGCCAGCTCTCACCAACAGTAAACAGAATAGCCCCTGAAGGTGTCCACGCCCTACTCCTTCAACCTGTTAATGTGTTACCTTACGTGCCAAAAGGGATTTGATAGAGATTTAGGACCTTAAAATAGATTGTCCTGGTAAGACCTAGTTAAGCACATGAACCCATAAAAGCAGAGAGCTATGAGAGGTCACAGTGAGATGAGAGGTCAGTGAGATGAGGCAATGGGAATGTCGGAAAGATCCAAAGCATGAGAGGGACTAGACCCGCCATTGCTGACTAGTCAGGGAATCTTATAGCCCCTAGAAGCTGAGAACCTCCTCAGCCAACAGCCAGCTAGGGGACTGAACCTCAGTTCTACACCAACACCATCCGCTTTAATGAGTTTGAAAGTAGATTCTTCTCAGAACCTCCAGTAAGGCACGCAGCTCCACCAATACATTGATTTCAGCCTGTCAGTCTCTAAGCTGAATTCCCAGCTGAGTCCATCTGGTCTTCTGACCTATAGAACTGTGAGATGATATGTTTATGTTGTTTTAAGCCTCTCAAATTGGGATAATTTGTTATAGCAGCCACAGGAAACTAATACAGATGTCAAAAACACACCCTATAATTGTCAAGAGGCATGAATGACTTAGAAAGGATTTAGACTATTTTTTTTCCTTTCACTTCCCTATGTAGGCAAAAAAAAAAGATTAAATTTTCAAGATGCTGATGTATTCAGCATATTTAATACCGGAGGTGGGACAAAGTGACTTCATTATTTCACTAAGCATATTCTGTAGAACCCTGATGTTTTGTGATAGGATTTTCTGATCTCTTGAACCCTGAAATTGAATAAAGTAACATATACTCTGTGATTTGAGCTAAAACTTGTGATGGTTGGGTTTTCTGTATGTCTTACTGTTCCTTTGCAAAAATTCTTCACCATATTTTTATATTAAATTACTCCAGGCATATAATTATCCACTTAATTATAGAAATTTTTCTTGCTAATTTTCATTCAGTCATAACTGATTTTGTCTCAGAATATAGTAACTGGGACTTCAGAGAAAAGTCACAAAGTCACGTAGATGTCTTTAATGAATTGAATAACATCATATGTGTGATACAGATCTCCCAAGCTTTTTTTGAAATAGTAGCAAATGAATATGAACTTAGAAAATACAAAGTTAGAATGATTTCGATGAAGGGGAAAAGCTTTCTTTGGTAACTATTATCCCTTTGGCCTTGAAACACGGCATCCCATACCCGAATTATCCTGCTTGCTGGGAACAGCCATTCAAGATACTCCATGCAGACCCTTTCCCACTGCACCCTCCTTGCTCTGAATGCCCATGTTTAAAGTACATAAAATATCAATACATTCAAAACCGCATATGTAATTGCAGTGTTATTAAGTGATGCCTTAACTGGACCAGCTGTATTTTAGGAAGAACTTTGAGATCACCGGATGAGAAATGTCTGGCACCTAAACTTTTACACTTAACTTACTTTGCTAAGGAAAAAGTTTCAATTTAATCTAGTTTGTCTTTCATCAAGGTTCACGGTCTTCTCTAGGGTGTTCTAGATATAGAAATAATATTCAATTAATTTATCTTCAATTTGCATAACCAAGGACTTTCAGCTTTCATTTCTTTCACCTTTCCAATAGTGGTTTGCCATTAAAACTATTTTGAAATAATGAAAAAAACTAACAAACGGACACATCACATGGACAACTTTTTCTTTTCCACTAGAAGTGTGAGGAGAGTTGAAATTAGGGGAGATAGACTTTCAGCAAACAGTATTATAACATTTATCTTTACATATTTGTTCTATAAATAAATTTACTCATATAAGTTACCAAACGGAAAATCAAAGATTCTTCTATATCATTAAGACATGATTTAAATCACCTTCTGGATGACATACTGGAATTATGGATCTGTGGCTTAATAACTGATCTTGAGAAGTTATTTAAACTTACCTTGGTCTTCATAATAAGCATTATCAACCCACCTCATAGTTTGTTGTGAGGATTAAATGAAACAAAATAATGTTGATAAAGTGCTTAAGAAAAGTATATGTAATGTAGTCAGCTCCCCCCAAATATTAGCAATTTTTTTATAAATGGCAAATAAAGGCAAGGAAAAAAGCCAACAAAGATTAGATATCCACACAAGACAATGCTGGGGTGTGTGTGAGAGGTTGGGGAGTAGTAGGGAGAACTTCCGCCCCAGCTGGGAGTGATGGCGAACCACTAAGTAGTAGATTTGATTCCCCAAAGATACCGTGAAGATGAATGGTTGCGCTTGTAAATATTCTCCCAATTGCTCTGTTGTGGCTGCAATTTTTCTCCACCACTTTTATATGGGAGCAACACCCATGGAGAGTCTTCATGTAGACGCAAGACCATCATAGACCACACTGGGCACCAGCACCCAGGTGGATCGAGTCAGAAACCAGATCTCACCAACTGGGCAACATCAGGTGTTCTTCCTCAAGAGTTCCTGAAACAATCCATCCAGCAGGTCACGTCTTGCAGCTGTACTGGTTTCATCCATCAGGGAAGCCCCTGTCTTCTTAGCACCACGCCCCCCACGAGGCATAGAGCTTCAGGAGTTCCCATTAAGCATGTGCCACTTACTCAGAAAAGCTAAAAATGATCGCTTCTCGTCAGCAGTTAGAGTAGGTAATTTGCCAGTCATGGGTCACCTTTTATCTCCTCAATGTGGCTTCATAATATAATCAGGTACGTGTTATCTTTACCAAGTTATCAGAGAATGAAAGTTCCCAGTGGTCAGATTCTCATGCAGCAGCAGAATAGATATTATTAACCCTTTACCTACAGTGAGCAACTTGTTCATTGAGAAATAATGTGCTGGGGTATAAAACTAAAATGGTTTTTTGTCAATAACTCTTCCAAATGTGCTCAGGTGAACCCTGTCTTTTCTACTTACTGGTTGAGCTCTCATAACAAAATCATAGCTAGAATCTTTAGCTTTTCAGTTTTATTCAGTAATTAAAGTAATCACTTAGAGTTCTTAAAATTCAGTCTTATAAACACTGTGACTCTTTTCTCCTGGCCTGCCCTCCAAAACATGAAGGGGAGGAGGTCCTGGTCTGCCTCTCACAAGACTCTCTCCATATGGATCACACGGGTGTAGGCAGAAGGAGCCGGGGGCACAGCAGAGAGGGCTTCTCGTGCATTGCCATCTGGGGTGATGGTGCAGTTCCCTTGTGGGTGGTCACACTGCTGACATGCCATGCACATGGTTTTTGACAAAGATAATGGTGTGTCACCAACTGGCCCCACTATAAGAGTCTCACTCATTAGTGGCTCCTATGCACGGAACGTGTGACATGGCTGCATCTCCTACCAGCCCCATGGGCCACCTCACCTTACTCTCCTCTTACATACGGTTGGTAGTTCCCAGTCTCGTCTACCATCCGCTGTCAACCTGGCCCCACGGGTGCGTTCAGGATCCCTGCAGCCTCAAGAACTGGGAGCTCAAGGGTGGTCGAGGGGAGAGAGGAAGAAGATGTATGGTGGTCCGAAACCCGTCTCTGCTTACAGAACCCACCACCCCGTCTCCCCACAGTGTTCTCCGCCCTGGCGAGGGGAAAACTCTCCATCTCCTGTTGTGATGTCCTTGGAACTTCCCTGCCCTAAATTTAGAGGAGCAAACTACCCCCTTTCTCACCCTCCCAATTCAGCTCTCCTGAAAAAGTGGCAGTTCTCCCTTCCCGTCACTGTGTTACTTTGGGTGTGCGGCGGTGACAGTTGGTGGTGGGAGGCGTATGAAGCTCATGCTACTGAGCTGGCTCCTCCCAGCAAAAACAGGTGGCGGGTAGCTGGTCTCCCAGCTGGCAGTTCTGTGAGAAAAGAACAGAGGGCCACCTGTAAACACCTTTGTTCTCAGGTGTGGGTCAGGAAGACAGGGCCCTTACCTGCAGCGATGTGTTTGTGTCCAGGCAGCCCCAGCTCCGTCACTGATAAGATTTAGGACAAGTCAGCAGTGGGAGAGCTTTTCACGTACCCTCTGCCGGGGCTTAAACTCACCCAAGCTCATGGGGAAAAATTGGACTTGTGAAGACTGGGACTCAGGTGAGAGCATCTAGCTAGCCTATTATTATGCCATTAGTTTAGGGAAAAAATCTTCAGTCCTCATTTTTAGTCACTGCCTTTGTAAATTATGCTCCTTTTTATTTGGTTTCCTTAACTTTCTATTTCTCGCAAGTGAGAAAATTGAATTTCATAAAGCTGTGATTCTTTACTCCTGGAGCACCTAGGTTCACTCACTTTTGAAAATTAATCATTAACAATTACTATAAATTAATCACTAAGACTTCCCTCATTCTTTTCTTTTAACTAAGTGACTTCTTTGAACATTAGTTTTTCGTTGCTTATCCTTTGAGTCAAGTGGTGAATTTTATTTTTCTAAGCTTCATTGCTATTTATGGTCACAGTGGCATTCAAACTCTAATTGTGATGCCAATGGAATCGGTATAAAAGGTATCAGCAAACTGTATATAGGAAGCATTGAGGTGAGGGAAGATGACGTAGCCCCACCGTGTGACACTGCTCAGACTATGAAACGAAGTGTCCTAGGTGATTGGTTGGTCATTGAGGCCATGAACTTCTTGTCTACGTTCTAACCACATCACCTTTTCTGTTCCCTCTCCCCAAAACTCTCTCCATAAGGCTATATCCATATAGTTTTAATAATTATATTCTAAAAAATGAACAGTGGTGATCGTGGAAGTCATGGTGGCATGCCACTCAGATCTCCTTTCAAGAGAAAGTCTGCTTTAAGGAAACCAGTTAGCTGTCCATTGAAACCAGCCTCTAGCTGTCAATGCAGGGTCCCCTGTGGCTATACTGCCAAGGCCACACTCTCTCTAGGCTGCTCCCAACTGATCACTGAGGAGAGCACTGGGCCATTTCTGCCTGACAATGACCTGCTGTAACCGACAGTCTTCACTCCGAGCTCCTTGTCAACCCTGTTCAGCGCACACTCAGCCCAAACACCTCCTATCCACCCTCCTATGTCCCCGTGTCCCTTCCGAGGTGCTGGCCCTGCCTTGTGCACTGAAAACGCCTCCCGCCGATTCCTGTGGCCCGTGCACCTTACCTTTCACGAGTATGGCCCTCGTTAGATCTCTTGCACTGTTGGTGTCCTCACAAAGGACCGGGACCGACATGACAAACACTGTACAACCTACAGAAAAAGCGTGTTATTAAAGAAAGGAACAGAAAGATGTTATTCACCATTTCTCCTGCTTCACCAACCATGACCTCTGTGGGAAACAGCAGGGTGTGATTTTGTATAAGGCTCCAAACCTAAGGATGGGTATATATATAAAATTTATTTTATATGTACACACACACACACACACACACACGTTTATATATACTAGGGCTATCCAGAAAATATCCAACCATAAATGCCTCTATTTTTCATATCATGACTACAGGGCTGGATACTTTCTGGACAGCCCTTGTATAATTAAGACAAGAAGAACCAATGGAAAATGAATGAAAACTGTCCCCCAAATAAACATGTCAGCCAGGTTCAAGTGTGAACTCCACAAAATTATTCAGAACACACGCATTCAACTATTCCCATTGGAGGAATGCGTGTGTTTTCACTTCAACTAGCTAAAAGCAGCAGAAACACACAGGAATGACGGATTAAAAAGAAACCTTCAGTCTTCAGTGTGTTTAGTGTTTGGGTTTCAGGACAGATCCTCGAGCCCCCTCCTCTACTGTTCGCACCTCTGCAGGGTTCCTTTCCTTCCCCTGAGCTGTGTCTGAGCCCGGCGGGATTCCAGAAGGGCCAGGGCCCTGGGTCCGGGCACGTCCGTGGGTCCCCTGTGCTCTCGCTGCAATCCTAGACACTCTCCATGCAGCATTTTGCTGGGTTCTTCTGTCTCCCCAGGGTTTCACCTAAAAACAGGTGTGGTCTATTCTCAATGCCTTCTGACCCTTTGTGGGGTCACTGTACTTCCATATGGCTCTACCAAGAAGGCTGCTCATAGGCATGTCTTTGTCAGCACCTTGCTTATCACTGACTCCTCTATGCTCCCTTCACCTAATCCTCATTTGCCAGTCACAGTATCTCTTTCAAACTGGTGGGAGAGCCATGTTCTCCTTTTTGATCTTTCAAATATTTCGTCTGTGCCTCTGAGCTTCCGGCTACCCCTGAAGGCTTGTGTAACAGAAACGCTAGAAAAGAGCAGACTTTCTGTTGTTCTGTGCATCCTTCTCCAGGGACAACAAACACAATAGCAACCATCTGCTTTAAAAGGAAGAGGAAAGGGGGAAATACCGAGAGAGGGGAAGAACCGTATTATCCTGCCACCTCGGCATATGGCTACACAGCGAATTGAAGTTTCAGCGTTGAGAGCAACGTTAGAGGTTTCCTCATTCAATCTCCTTCCCGTCTTCTCCGTACGTGCCTGACAGAGGGTCAAGCAGTCTCCAAAACTCCAGTGACAGATAATTCAGTTCCTCCTAAGAGAGCGCATTCCAGAATGGTTAGACTTCTTAGGAGGTTCCTTATATTGAGTTGGCATCTGTTTCCATTATGCACAGCAGAGGGTGTCCATCATTGTGCAAGAAACAGTGACCTTGGACCTGAACAGACAGAGATGGTTCAGATAGTCTCTGTAAGCTTTGGTGGCTTCATCTGCAAAATGAAGATGATAATATCCATCTTTCAGAGTGATAGGGAAGATTAAATGACATAAATAGACATAAATATCTGGTATAATGTTTGTCATGGTAAATGGTTGCTGAATATTGTTTCGGTCCAATAAAGGTCCAAACTCATTCATTCATTCACTTACAAAATATCGATTTAGCATCTATCTTGTTCTAAACCCTGGAGTATCGCCTGGTGGACTCCTTGCCTTAAAGAGATGCAGTGCATCCAATACAAGTATTGAATTACAAATGTTAGAAGCTCTCTGAAAGAAAACACCAGGTCCTCAGAGAGCACATACAAAGGGAATGGTAAGAACAAGTCAACTTTCTATCTCTCTCTCTCACACACACACACACACACACACACACACACAGTGTGATCATCTTCCTCTGCATAGTTTCCTTATCTCAAGTATAAACATTCCAAGGTTTTCATCCATTATTCAGATAACACGGTTCTAAGATGGCTTAGTTTTTCCTATTAAATACGACACATTGAAAGATCTTTTTTAAGTTAACTGTAAGTCTAATAATAAAGAATTTATGTTCTTTAAAATTCTTTTTCATGCTTTTAAATCCCTTTCAATACAGAAAGTAGCAACTGCAAATGGGCATTGTTTTTAGAGTTCGCATGTTCTATGTATCCATTTTTATTTGCTGTTATATTTGCTTCTGTAATGTTGGGGGTGGGGAATAAGTTTTTACAAAGACCATAATCTAGTTCCTTTAGGAAACTTCTTTTAAAGTTATTTATAAGCTGTGTGGATAGAGTTTGTAAGTTTTTCCTTATCACTAAACCTGCTGTTTTTGTGAATTAACCCAACATGGTTGTGTATCATCTTTTGTAAGTAGAATCATGAACTAAAAGCCTCTAGTTTTGTGGCTATTCTGGCTGGCTGTGTGCTTCTGATCATAGAGCATAGCACCCCGAGACCAGGCTCCTTCTCTGCCTCCTCTGGCGCACTCCAGTATTTAATCCATCGGTCTGACTTCATCTCACATCATACATTTTCTTCTGGTTTTAAGAAGAATTTCCACTTGGACATTGCCTGTACATTTCGCCTTTCAGGTAGGCATAGATTTGACCCCATTAGAATTTCCTAAATAATTACTTTAGAGCACTTTCCCCATTAACATATATTCAACAGCAAATGTCGTCCTGATAAACCTGGTTTTGAAACCTCAGAAGATTTTGTGCTTGCTCTTAAAAGACTCTTTCCTTCTCTTTGTAACATGGACCTCATTGGAGCTTACTATACCTTGTCTATCAGAAAAGCACATTTTGAAGAATATTCAGATAGATATTCCTACCAACTCCACTCAGGTGCCCCTATCAGAATTTCCTCTTCTGTGTCTGTCTCTTCGACCTTGAAATTACATACATTTGAGTATCGAGGTAAGATTTTATCATAGAGTAGGATGGCTAACCCAGTAAAGGAATTTAATTACAAGGTACCCGTCGGGCCTATACATGTCCTAAGGAAAATTATTACTATATTAAATCTCATTGTTCCCCAGTGGTCCCAAAAGAAGCTCACTGGCATCAAGCTTTTGGCCACCCCAATGAAAAACAAACAAACAAACACAAAAAAAGGAAAAACAGATACTACAAGTTGATGAGGGTGATAAGAGTGCTGAAAGCTCTTTGGCCTGGCTGCGTATATGGGAGGTGTGTCCAGAAGGAATGCAGCCATCGTCAATGTGACCAGACTGGTTTGTGCCACATCCTAGAACCTGGCCACCAGCGGAGAGGGCCGGAGTGCGCATGTGTGCGCACTGACTGCTTCAGGGCACGCCCAGAGGGGGCGCCGGACGCCGCCGGGGGCCGGTGTGTGCCGGGCAGCCGCGGCCTTTAAAATCCTGCGAGGGTCCCCTGGTGGTGCAGTGGCTAAGGCTTCGGCGGGGGCGCTGTCAGCGCTGCGGCGCGAGTTTGATTCCCAGTCAGGGAGCTACCCACATACCAAAAATAAATCCTGAGAGAGCAGAGCAGTGGATGTGCCTCAGGTTTTGCGTTAAGCTTGAACATGCCCCCACGGACGGCTCCTAAGGCCTCCGGGGAAGATGCAGTGAATGCACAAATGGAAGTGGGGCGCAAATGCTTCAAAGGTGGTCGCGGATCTGTCGAAAGGCCTGCAGCAAGCAGAACACCTGAGAATGTGGAACGTGTACAAGCTGCAGTCACCCAAGGGGCTGACGTTGAAGGGGACTCAGGCGTCATTGTCCTAAGTACAATATTTCTTGATTCTTCTGGAGTAAATGCCTCTAGTTTTCATATCACATGGCCGGATACTTTCCAGACAGCCCTTGTCCACACGCTGCTCTCCCTGACTCACCCGTGCTCAGCAGCCTCCTTTGGACGAGCTGGCTGGGCTGTGGCACCACTCCCGGGGCTCCCCCCAGCAGGGTTTGTCCCTGAGTGGACACTTCCTGTCTACACACATTCACCAGCAGCTACAGCAATGGGGGCAGAGCGTGACAAGGCAGCCACTTGTCCCTGAAAGAAGGAAGAAATGTCACCCACCCTCTGTGAATAGCTGCAGTTGTTCTCCCAGGCTCCCTCGGAAGCCTCATTCTCTGAAGAACAGGCTAGCATGCCGAGGCAGCTGTACAGTCTGGGACTGCATCCAGATTCGCCACCGAGGAGCAGGAGGTATTCAGCCTCAGCGCCTCACGGAAGTGGCTGTCCCTGTCTCATCTGGCTTGCAGCACGGAGGACTGGACAGTTGTCCCGACGCTGGGTGGGTAGGAAGCCCAGCAAGGTGACACAGGCATTGGCAGCCAGCTTCTCAGGTCACAGAGCTGGTAAGGTGTCCCCTGGCAGCTGCGCACATTGCACACAGGCGAAACGTTCCACGGTGCAGCAGCAGCTTGAGTTTGCCTGCATGAGCTCCACGTGGGGCGAGGGGACAGCCGTGAGCCTCACTGCACAGTCTACGACAGAAAACGCAGAAGCAGTCGCTGCCGTGACTGCTTCGGCGCCGGGGGCGGGGGCCTCGCCCATTCCCGTGGTCGTCCCCACACCCGGGACCCTAGCTAGAAGCCCTGGAGTGCATTGTGAAGAGGAGTCGTTCCCCTGCTGTAACGCAGGAGGCTGTAACGCAGGAGGCTGTGCCGTCTACGGCAGAATCAAGTGGTCCGACTCCCGAGGGCCTTTACAGACGTTCACATCGCTTAGAGTTTCAGTAAGTAGTTCATTGCTTTTCATAAGAAGTGCTTGAAACTAAGTAGCACCTTGTGCTTCTTTATCTCCCACTACGCGCAATGTCCTGCTTCCTGGAAGTGCTTTCCGCATGAAGCAGGTGTCATCGTAGACAGACTGACTCAGATATACCCAGGGGGAGGAGGGGTCTGAGATAACCGAGAAAGACTGTCATTCCTTTGCCTCTGATTCTAAGTGCTGTTCCAAATGCACCACTCAGATGGAATTTTAGAGACTGTTAAATTTAAAATCCCTGTCACGGTCCATCAGGCCCTGTTTGTTCTGTGTCTTCTCTTCCTGTTGCCTCTTCTCAAGCCACTTGCCTCCACAAAAGGGAAGAGGCTGCTTTGCATTGTTTTGTATTTTGTCTTCCTAGCAAGGTTCACCAACCCAGGGCTCATGGAATTAATGGGACATGAGCTAGACCACTGTATCAGTTAGCTTTGCTGCATAACAAGCCGCATGAGTGTAAACGTCAGCCAGGAGGTCTTCTGGCTCAGAACAACTCATTTATCTGTCATAAGCTTTGGGTCAGGCATGCAGCTCCAGTCATCTTAGTGGGGCTCTCTTACACCTTCTGGGACTGCACTGCTGGTAGCTGACTTGTAATGAATTTGATTTGTAATGAGCTCATCTCCACGTGGTCTGACATCATACAGCAATCCATCCTGAGCTTTTCCTCAAGTCATGGTCATATTGATGACTTGCAAATTTCTAGTCCTCCCAGATTCTCGCCTGAGCTCTGGACTCATTTATCTAACTGCGTCTTGGATATTCCATATGCATTTCCAACAGTCTCAAAGTGAATCTCGTTGTTTTTCCTTCTATGCTTCTCATTCTGCTGTGTATTCTTATTCATTCACATGCACAAGCCAGAAGCTCAGGAAGGACCTGAATATACCCTCTCTCTCTTGTTCACCTCGCACATTTAGTCTTTAGGTCCTGACAGTTATACAGTACACTCTCAGTTAACCAGCACCCGTGGGGATTGGTAGATACCAGATAAATATAGTTTCTGCTTGCTTGAGAGTTACTATTAAAAACAAACCTAACTAATAATGCTATACCCCATTCCTACCATACCATACCACACCATAAACTCTGTATTGCCTTGATATTAATATCAAAATGCAGTAATTAAAATCAAATTAAGACAAGTAAAGACAAACTTAATGTAACAGTTTTATTATAAAAACAGTTTTGTGAATGCAGTGTGCAATTTTAGTTAAATGGCAGTCAATAAACTTTTCAACTTAACAAACCTCACTAACATTTTTTTAACTTCAAGTAACTTGGACAAAATCACACACATATACACTAAAAACTGTTACACTGGGGGTTGAGAGTGTACTGAGTAGACATCGCATGAGGATCTTCAGGATCTGATGACGTAGCTGGGACAGCATCAAGACAAGTGGATGTGGATGGTTTTGGATCTACGTCAGTGATGATGCTGTACTGGTGAACTTGTGTGCAGCTGTCTTGAAAAACAAACAAGTACCAGCTTGCTTTGAGGCCCTACACCTCACCCAAACTCAGGCTTTGCAAGATGTACAGCTGCATAACATGCTGAGATTTTATTTTAATTTTATTTAAAGCATATTTCTTCAATGTTTTTGCCTGTTGCTTGAGAGTGCCAGTTGCTTGAGTTCTGCTTAATAGAGAGCCTACTCTATTTCCTAATATGTAATTAGTACCAAAGTGCTCAGTTTATTAGCATGGCTGTGGTTCCTTGGGATCTCCAAGTTATATAGGAAGGACAGAGATAATTCAACCCACCTAATTTTAGTTGGAAGATGACTTCATTGGTATCACAATGGTGTCTTGACCAAGTCCTATGTATGTAAAACACTATCTCTCTTTAAGACATTTCACAATCTGCTCCCCACAACCTAAAAATTTGTGCCCCGTTACAAGAGGCAATTTTCTTACCTGGAAAGATTGGAAAGAGCAAGCTTTTCAATGTGACTTTCGACCTTTGTATAAACTTGCCCCCAGAAATCTCATCTTCATGTGATTTGCGGTCATATGGTACAATATTTCTCTATGGTCATAGCAAAGGCTCAGCCCAACTTCTCTCTACATTTGGCACCAAATGGATTGGGCTATTCCCCCAAATCTGATGTCAATATTCAGTGAATACTAAAATGCAACTGTCCTGCCCAATTCCTTGAGCAGAAGTTATTTAAACAGCTTTCTTCAAACAAAATCTTATGTGGAACCTCACCCAGATAGAAGCAGAGCTAGTTCTGTTGAAGTGTGGAATGGAGAATGTTGCCCCTCAGTCTCCCAGGCATCGCTTCTAAGCATCTCTTGCAAGGACCTTCAAGCACCTCTAACTACTCTGATAGCCCTGAAGAACTCAATTTAAATATCATGAGTCAAAAAGAAACATGAGACACATAGACTCTAGGAAAAAAGCAAATGTCATTTATGTTAAAATACACAATGACTTGGGCTGTATCTGACCATTCTTAGAAAAAAGTTCTCCAAATAAGACCCAAAACAATAAACTGTATAGAAGAATACATTGGCACTAAACCTATAGACCTTGGACTCAAGGAAGACTTCGTGAACCTGACCTGAATGGCAAGGGAAGTAAAAGCAAAAATAAATGAATGGGACTATATCAAACTAAAAAGCTTCTGCACAGCAGAAGAAACCATCAACAAGGCAAAGAGACAGCCAACTGAATGGGAGAAAATATTCGCCAATAACACATCAGATAAGGGTCTAATATCTAAAATATATAAAGAACTAATAAGACTTAACAACAAAAAAACAAACAACCCCATTAAAAAGTGGGCAGAAGAACTAAACAGACACTTCTCCCACAAAGATATGCAAAGACCCACATTGACCGTATGCGAGATGGAGTTCTTCATCTTCACGGCTGCATTCCCAAGGCTTGTTATTAAAACCATTCATTCTTAGCTCCAGGCTCAATTTTGGATTTATTGACAATTATTCCTCTGCCCTTTCGAGCCCTCACCGAGGACTGTGGATTCCATTTTCAGAGATGCCCGATATTTGTCTTTGCTCTGTGTCCATTGACAATTTCCTGCTTCACTAATAATTAAGACAGTCCAGGTCAGGGAAGCAAGGGCAGAGGTTGGAGAGAAAAAGCCCCATTCTGGAGTCTATAACATAGAAGATTCATAATGGAATTGGGAGAGCTATTCTGCCTCTTCATTTGTCTGGTCAGGATTCTGAATCGAATCTCTTCCAATTAATGCAACCTTTTTCTTTTCTTATTTTATTTTATTTTATTTTATTTTTAGACTTATTGGGGTGACATTGGTTAACAAGAATTATATAGGTTCCAGGTGCAGAATTCTACAGTGCATCACCTATGTGTTGCATTCCATGTTTAACACCCAGTGTCAGTTCTCTTTCCACCACCGTGTATTTGGCTCCCTCCTTCTTCTCCACCCCCTCCACACTAAACTATTGATTGTGTCCATGAGTTTTTTGTTTTGTTTTGTGTTTTCTTTGTTGCTTTTAGTTTTATATTCCACATATGAGTGAAGTCATATGGTTCTTGGTTTTTTCTATCTGGCTTAGTTTGCTTAGCATGATGTTCTTGAGGTCCATCCAATACTGCAAATGGCAATATTTCATCTTTTCTTATAGCTAAGTAATATTCCAGCTTCTTTATCCAGTCGTCTGTCGCAGGGCACTTTGGTTGCTTCCATGTCTTGGCCACTGTGAACAACGCTGCAATGAACATTGGGGTACATAAGTCTTTGCGGACAAAGGTTTTCAAGTTCTTTGGGTAGATCCCCAGAAGGGGGATTGCGGGTCAAATGGTAGCTCCATTCCCAATTTTCTGAGGACCCTCCACACTGCCTTCCACAGTGGTTGTACCAGTTTGCACTCCCACCAGCAGTGTACCAGAGTTCCTTTTTCCCCACATCCTCTCCAGCACTTGTTATTCCTTGTCTTGTTGATAACAGCCATTCTAACAGGTGTGAGGTGGTGTCTCATTGTGGTTTTGATTTGCATTTCCATCTCTCATACAGTCAACATGGATGTGATGCTGTGCACGTGGTTAGCTATTGCTGGCATGTGGCACTTGTGGACTCCCATCAGTTTTGGAAACAGAACTCAGGAGACAGTGGGGGCTCAGGAATTGCTGACTTGCATGACCCCGTCTGAGACACTTAGAATGATCGTGACCCATGCTGCCATGTTTGCCATTGCTCTTTCTGATATTGAGCCTGCAGGAGATTTGAATTTTTAAAAATCACATGATTTGTTTCCCAGCTCCTTAAGAAGAATGGTTTCAAATGAATGAAATTATATATATATATAATTTGTGGTATATATATATTTGTATATGTGTGTTTTTATAAACACACACAAAAATGTTTCAATTGGGAAACTGAGCTATTGATTTTTCATTTTTAATGGCCTTGTAGTAAATTTTCACTCAAATATCTAATTTCATCACTGTGATTTAACACCTAAAGTGTATTTTTCCAGGGAATTTTTGTTAGTTATACGGAACTTCCTTTAAATTACTGTCAGGATTTTTTTCTTAAAGGTCACTCATTGTAATAGAGGGAGAACAGGTCCAAATCTGGATTAAAAACTTTGGGTGAATTCAGAGTATTTTCTCCCCCGACTCAGAATTAATGACTTAATGCTCCCTGAAGATTTCCTATCTGTAGGCAACACACACCATCTTGCTGAGTTAAACTCCTGGTTGGGGATTGGATTAATTCTTCATTTCTAATGAGAAGAGAATAATACCAACAATGATTCTAATTATATCTTAGACTTATAGAACTTATTTCTTCCTCCAAGCTAAAGGAAGGTCTGTCTACATCTGCTACTTAATTTATACATAGAGACAAAGTGATCGACAAAGGTTACACAGGATGCCAGTGTGATTAGAATCCTATGTTATTAGAAATCTGGATTTGTGAGTCTACGTTAACTCCTCTTTGTTCTAAGTTCCCATTTAAAGAAAGCAAACAACTAAATTGTAATTTTCAGAATGAAGATTTCTAATTTGACTCAAGGAAGAAATTTCCAACAGAGACATCTGTGAAGCTCTGGGGTGTGGACTTTAAGGGGCAGTGAAATTTCTTTTACTAGGAGTGTTCCCACAAAAAGCAGTTTCATATATGTCTGAAATTCCCTGTGGGCATACTATCTGATTGAGCCAAGTGGAATAGATTATTTTTCAAGATTTCTTTCAGCCATATAACTCAATGATTTCTCTGTGATAGGTTCTGTTACCTTTTTTCCTAGTAAAAACTCAAAAAAAAAAAAAAAAGACACAGTAACTAGAAAATGACACTGTTAAATTATTATACATCCTTTTTACTTTACTAGGGAATAGATGATTGGGACTTGACCTGAATCTCTTTCTGTCTATTTTCAAAACTATAGCCAGAATGATCTTTTTAAAACCTAAGTCTGATCATGGCAGCCCTCTCTTAATACCCTGCATGGCTCCTCACTACACTTGGAGTAAAAGCCAATCCTTGCAGAAGCCTGCAGGGCCCTACGTGACCTGTGGACACATCCTCCTCACCCTCCTTATCGCTGCCTTATCCTCATCGTCCGTCCTGCTGCTTGCGCCCTGCTGCAGCCACACCTGCTTCCTTGTGGTCCCTCTACTGGGACCATGGTGGCCTCCGTGCCTTTGCACATGCTGAGTCCCGTGCCTGGTGTTCTCGTCCACAAGTTACTCTCATGGCTCTCTGCCTCCCCTTCGACTTTACTAAGATGCCACTTTCTTAGGAAGACTCTTCAACACCCTCACTTTAAAATTGCAAACTTCCTCCACCCCTACTCTATTTTTTCTCTTTTTTTAATAGAATTTTTTACTTTCTAACATACTTAATAATGTGCTTGCTTATTTGTTTATTTATTGCTCTTATTGTTGTTGTTACCGTTTGTCTCTCCCCTCTTCCCAACCTCTAGAACTTTCTAAATGCTAGAACATATGATCCTAAAGGGCAAGGATCTTTGTTTTCTTCCTGGATTCATCTCAATACCCAAAATAATATAATGAAATTACTGAACCATAAATTGCATCTAAAATAGTTTAAGTCAAAACAAATTGAGAAATGCAAAGAAAATAGAAAGGACAAAGTAAAAATGCTAGGAAAAAAAGTTTCCATTTTTCACAGACGGAGTCAATAGAATAGGTATTTTCTTAGTGTGATGCCCACGAGAGGGAAAATAGGTTCACTCAATTGTACTTGAACCTCTCTTCTAAATAACAAGACCTTTAGATACTGAAGAGAGTTTGCATGCTCCACTCAAGTACTTAGTGTATTCGGAAACAAACTAAACAGAGTTGTTGCTATTCAAAAAGGTCAAACAAGTTCAAGGAAATTAGTAGAATAGGCTGCATTATTATAAAGTACATTGCTAGGTTTCTCTGTGATTATACTTTTAATTCTAAATCAATTACTTTAAAAATCTATATTAAACCACGAATGATGACCAATTAAAAACATCTTTAATTGCCATTGCCCTTCAAAATGGAATCCGTGCTAATGAAATGAACTGCTTTTGATATTGTGGAAATTCTGATTGAATGATTGCTGTAACTAATTGGGAAAATTCGTACCTAATACTTGTAAATATCTGCTCCTTTCTACCTGCTTTTCTCCTTTTGGGGGGAGGGGAGGGAGAGGGAGGGAGAAAAAGGAGGGGTCTGTCACGTGAACTTAAGATCCTCAAAAGCCTAACATTTTTCTATTATTTACTCATCCTTGTCCTGTCCTTGTGTTGCTAAAGGAAGATCTTTCAACTTGTCGGCTGTATTAACATTCCTGAAAGTGTAATTAGTCAGTCAGGAGCCGGTGTCCTTGTGGTGGAATACCACAGAAAGGCACATTCACAGTGCTTCATGCTACTCACACTTATCCACCATGCAGAGTGGAAGAATAGATAACCTATGAATTATTACTTAGAATTTTAACATTTTTAGAACGAGATTTTTTTTTAAATGTGGTTCTTTAATTCCTTGGTGGTGTCTTTGAAATTTCTAAAGACTTTAGGTACTCGAGGCGACTATTACCCTAAAACATTCAACTTCAGGAAGTGGGGGGAAAGGGAGTGGGGAAGCCATCTCCGGAGCAGTGGTTTTGGTTTGACATTTTTGATCATTCAGGGAGCTGCAGAGGGACAAGGCAGAGCACTGAGCAGGGAACCTGAAGACCACCCTGACCCAGATCTACAGCTTCAACGCTGATGCTTTGGGTCACTTTGTCACAACTCTGCATTGCAGGTTTCTCAGCTTAAAAAAAAAAAGGAGAAGAAGTATTTCCCTGAACTGCCTCAGGATAATTTCACTCAAATATAGAAGTGTTTTATGAACTATGAAATACTGTGCAGACTCCCAGAAAAATAATCTCTTTTCTCATTCATCCCCTAATTCAATCAGAATGGTCAGTTTATTGGACATATATTATTTAAACCTTGAATTGCCTATTAATCATCACCTGTGGCAAAGAAACTGCAGGTGCAAAAACAACAAGTTGTGTATAGAAGAGCGAAAGCACATGACCTCAAGCACATTTTATGTTTACTCTGTTTTAGAAAAGAAGTTTATCTCAGCACATTTTTAAACGATAATTAACTGGTTTTTGTTGTTGTTTAGTTGATGGATTCTTCAACAAACATTTTGAAAATGCTACATTTTTTTTTTTGTTACAGGCAGGCAAAATAAAATAAATCAGCATCAGACCATATTTTCCAAACTGAAAACAATATTATAATTTTATGTCATTGTCCTCCACCCGTTTACTTTATGGACCCTAACGGGTCCAGGAAGCTCTTGGCCAGAAACAATTTATTTCCAAATATTATATTTGCGTTTTGATCCTTTATCTTAGCTGTAAAATTATACATAGCTAATCTTTTCTCCTGTAAACCCACCTGCAGTTGCTGAAGAGTAAATTCTTTCGTTGAAGCTTAGCATTAAATCCAGCCAGATTTACCTTTTGTTAATCCTCATGTGTTGCTTAGGTTGTAAGCTTTTCATCACTGTACTAGAACCACTTTTGGCCCCCCAATTTTTTCTCCATTTGATTCACTCTGCCACTCAGGGCATAGATGGTCAGATTTGGCCATGTGGGCATTTTAAAACATAGCGCCAGGCCTGTGGAGTCTGTCTGACGTTCCCCTTTTATCTACATGTAACCAGCCATTTGTCAATAATGCACAGCCTGTGTCCAAAAGTTTACTGGGGCCACGTATGCTTTAGTCACACTTTCTAACTCTCATTTAGGAAAATCTTCAATTTAGTCATTACCTGCTTTATGGGCTGTGGAAACACAGGGGGTCCCTCAAATGGGCAGACAGCTGAAAAACTTGGCGGGCAGTGAAATCCACGTCGGGGAGACTCAGGCCTGTACTCGGTTTCTGTTGAAATAAATGTAAAATTCTATGTGCAGCGTTGAGTAAGTGCAGGACACTAGATTTGCAGAGTCATAGGCAGCAGGGTCCCAGGTGGGAAAATGATATGAAGGGTCACCTCAGCTGTTCAAATTAGCCTTCCTCACAATGAGCCTCCGAACCCTGCTCCATCCCTTGGAGATGGGCCAGAGTGAGAAACAGTCCGCACTTCCCCAGCTCGTGTGCTCACGGAGATGCTGTACGTTCTTCTAAATGCAAATGCCACCTCTTCCTGGAAGCCTTCCTTTGGGTGCCCATTTGGAACTGATGTTCCCATTGCAGTTCCAAAGAACGAGAATGCATGGGGCTGAAGGCAGCCATCTTCACCTGCCCCCACGTGCACGGGACGCACAGAATGCACCTGTCGGCAGGTACGTCTTTTCCTCTGGATTCCACGAAGGTACCCTATGGGCTAACCGCAGCCCCGTGCCCATTGTAGCGCTTTCTCCCGTCTTCAGGGTTTGCTGATCGCTTCCTCACACACCTGTCTTCAGGTCTAGGTTGTCAGCATGTTCAGGTCAGTAGCCACACCTCGCCACTCGGGGTAATCCTCACAATGTCTTTGCATTTTTGCCTGACACCGAAAAGAAATAAAAAAATAAAAAGTTGAAAGTTCAGTGAACGTAGACTATCAAATAAAATTATGCAATTTTCAGTTCTGCCATGGCTGCAGAAACTCACTTTAGAATTTAAAGATGTCACCTGTGTATTATATTTAACATAGAATGATTTATTTAACATATTTAATATATCTAATATATTAATATATTTAACATATTATGATTATTATCCTTCCACTCAGAAATCATTGCGTTTTAAACAGGAGAGGATACAAATAGACTGTTTAAAAAAATGAGGGGCAAGTATCAGGTGCATGGAAGAAATATTTTAATAGGGAAACTGTGGACATTTTAAAAGCAAATGTTTAGTTATTATGATTTTGTAAGTTAGATTCTTATGCAGATCATGTCTACAGAAAAACAAAATCTCCTTGAAAAATTCATTTCCTCATCAAACCAATAATTATTTTATTTATATTACCAAGGATAAACACTGACGACTGACCCAAATAGGTGTTTGGTGTTTTCTCAGTGGTTTACGTTTTGCAATATAGAGGTCAGGGACCAACATTTCATTTTAACGACTGTGGTCAATTGTCACCCGTGTTCTGTCATTATTTGCAGATCCATTTTTGAAAATTCTAGATGGTTCGATTTTAAATGTATCTCTAACAATTGTGTTGAAAACTTAACCTGGAAACACTGAGGTTTGGTTTCTAGAATTTTATCCTGGGAAATTGTGGCTAGTTGTTTCATCTTTTATTCCTTAAGTCAAATTTCAGAAATATTAAGACCCCACAACCTATGGATATAAACTTTAATGAAGCCATATAATAACGAAGGAATTAAAAATAAAAACCACAGGGAATTCTGCTGCACTGAACCACATTGTCAGCATTAAGGATTGCCTCCATTTGCACCCATATTTCATTCCCTTCATCATGTAGCATCATGGCACTGGGCACCGTTAGGGTAATATATTCCATAGGAGCTCACTTTTTCCTGGGGCTGGGAGACAGGGGAATTATTCCGTGACAAAGCTACTAAATTTAATTGTCACTACCTTGCAAGCAGTACAGACATCCATTGCCTTAATTTGTTAAAAATGCATCACCTAAAAATCACAGTTAGCCACGTCATACGACCACTTAATCTCCGAATATCCATCATTTTGGTCATCTTTCACTAGGTATCCTCTGAAGCAAGTTCTTATTTTCATTTTAATAATAGCATTTTCTAATTTGGCTTTTTAAGATCAACTGACCATTGCAAAATCATTCTATAAAGGCTTTCTACATCTATTCTTGCAAACTAACAAGGTTTCTTTTACTGAATTCTATTACTTTGTTTTACATCTATTTATTCTTATTATTCAATGTTTATTTTATTTTGACTGTAAAATGGTATTCAGCACTGAGATGTGGTAAAATATGAATACTCTTCCTTCCTGAACAACTTTTGAAACTTCTTTGGAGATTCTCATTGTTGTTGGTTTGTGGGATGTTTCCTGTATTTACCATGAAATTATCCCCTACCTCTCCACAAATTGTCTAAATATCATTTCAAGGGGTTTAGAAACATCAGCTGTTCAACCAGCTTTGTTCTACCATTAATTGGTTCATGAGAAATTAGTTCTCATTTTCATTCATGGAGACTCCCCTTCCCCCATCCTTGAATGTAGTTCAGTCTGGCTGTGTTACTCTGTGTGTGCAGCTCTCACCGAGGGCCCGTGCGTCAGGGGCCTCCGGGGACTGCCTTCGTGTCTCCTCTTTGCTGCCACCCACGTCTTCCTCTGTCTTGCTTCAGTCTCTCACTTTAGGAGATCACATCCGTAAGCATGTTGAGTAAACGTCTGCAGAAAGTTGGGGGGTTTTTGAGAACTTTCATGTCTGAAATACCTTATTCAAACTTAGCCCTTGACCTGCTATTTGTCTGGATATAAAATTCTTGAGAGGAAATCACGTTTCCTTTATGTCCTGTCCACGTTCTTCAGCACCCAGGACTGCTGGTGAGAAGGTCAAAGTCACTGTATATCCTGTTCTGCTGTAGGTGGCTCGTCCCCCTCACCCTGCAAGTCTGTGGCATCTTTTCTTTGTTCAAATGCTCTGAAATGTCTGGATGATTTTGATTTGACATTAATCCGTTTTTATCCACTATGCTGGATACTTAGTGGACTCTTTCAATATGGAAACCCATGTTCTCTCATTTGAGAAACATTCTTAAGTAATTTTATGACTTACTTGTCATTGAATTCCTGTCCTCTCTGTTTCCTGGACACCAGTATCTGGGTACCCATCTTACCTAGTTCAGTCCCTAAATTTGCTTATCTTTTCCCTCTTACGTTCCATTTTGTAAAAATATACCTTCTAGAAAATTTGTTTATTTTCAAGCATTTCTAAATGAGCTTTTTTGACTCCATCATGATATTTTTAATCCCCCAAAGATTGTTTTCCCCTAATTTTGCTCTTTTTATAAAATCTTACTTTCACAGTTATAGTATTTCCTCTTTGTTTTCCATGGATATGGGTGACAGTCTTTTTCTGACCAAATAGTTCATCTTTGACATTAGGGTTTTTGTTTCTTCTAAACACTTCATTTGTTTTTCCCTGATTACTGTGGTCTCAGGCCCCATCTTAGTGGCCTGACTCAAATGTCTAATAATCCTTAGTTGTGGGTTTATACTGAAAAGGTGGGGTAGGTACTGCTCAAAAGCTGGTGACACAAGCTATGAGCCTTCCTGGCGATCTCGTTCCTTTCAGAGTGATAGATTTGGCTTGGCTTTGCAGCTGGCCGTCTACCCCAGAGAGACTCTTACAACTTCCTGCCTAGAAGGTAAGGCCTGGCTTCATCCCTGCACACCTGTACACTTTTCTTAAAGCTCTTACTGAGGTTCAAGAAGGGAACATATAGGGAACATATATATGCATATATGTGCATATGTATACACGTGTGTGTGTGTGTGCATGTGTGAAGTCAGACAATTTCACAAACTCATCCTAGAAAAGGTGCTACATACATCACTGCTGAGTATCACTATGGTCACCTTCAAAGTACACCCCCTTGGAAGCTGTGCACCGACGCCAGCGCCTAGTCCACCCTTCAAAGCAGTTTTGGAACTCTTTTTCTGGAATGGCCATCAGAGCTGTTGTCATCCCCAAAATCTGACAATTAAGTTTGCGAACTTGCCACCGTGCACTTATGTTGGCAGCACAGTACAGACAACTCAGTCTGGTGTCATAACCTTGGCATGACGACAGCTCTGATGGCCATTCAAGAGAAGGAGTTCCAAAATTGCTTTGAAGGTGGACAAGGCTCTGGCGTCAGGGCATAGCTTCCCAGGGGGAGACTCTAGTGATAGCGATGAGGTATGGAGCATTTTTTCTAGGATGAGTTCACGAACTTAATTGTCCAACCTCCTGTGTATATATTTATATATTTATGTATTTGTTTATGTGTGTATATATTTATATATTTGTATTTATATTTATATTTGTTTAAACAACCATCTTGACCAAAAATTTATTTCTGTTAGTCTTAGCAGCTACAGCATAACTTGCAAAAGTGTAACAGTAAGGATTAATTAAACAATTGTTGAATGAATGGATAATAAATGGATAGAAATTAAACAGTGATTATCCTTGTTACTCTTTTTTGCATGCTTTGTTTAGAAAAGGTCATATTTTGAATTCAAAGTTAAAGGGTCTGAAAGTCTAAAGAACTTACTGTATGGCTCATTTGCTGCTGAGAACAATGATTTGGTCACATGGAATCATCCATTTTTCATTGGCAACAACTGGCACAATTTGGAACCATGAAACAATTTTTTTATACAAGTTAATAGCCCAGAAGGTATACCACATTTTGATGTGGATGATGAATGTTCTAAAAAGTTGCATAAATGTGACATTATGGGCAAATACCCCCTCCGGTCTTTTAGCATGCTTATTGTATAATATGGTACTGTCCAGGGAGTTTTCTTATACTGCTTTCTTACCTTATAATTAAATTATCACACAGAGTTCCAGAGTTCTCATATTTCAAGGCACTGGGAGTTAAATCACGGTCTGGCTGGAGAGATTCTAAGAGTCCTTTAGGGCATCAAGGACAATAGCGGATGAATTCTGGGAAACATGGGGTGTCTCAGGCTGACCATTTAGCAGACCCTCTCTTTCTGAAAACTTATGACATGTTTGGGGAAAATGTTCTTAAATTATTTGTTGATAATCTTCTCCCCCTCCATTCTTTCTACTGAATTTTCTTGCATGCTATTATGTTTCTCATTTCAAATGCTGCTCTTTTTGTTTGAGTGTTCTGCATTATTACTGTCCTATCTTTTTTGGTTTGTACATGTTCTTAGTAGTTTGTTTTTGTTTTTTAAGGTTTTTTTCCTCTTTGTATAATCTCTTCCCTCTAAGTTACTTTTTTTATATTTTTCCTGCTTCTTAGTTTCAGGCTTTATCTTTGAGAGCTTTTCCTCAGCTCTGAACTACACTGCGAATTGACCGGTGTGGACTACTCATTGGGGAATTCCAAGTGTCAGTGTCTTTGACTTTTCTGCTTTGAGTGGATCAAATTCCGCAAGATAAAATCTTCCAATTTCTACCTAGAGGAAGGGGATCTGGGAGCCAGCATACTGAGAGCCAATTACGGGAAGAGGTGGGGACTTCGCACTTATTCTCTGGTCTCCCTCTGATCACTTATCCCCACGTGTCAGCACGGTACACACACCCTCAGCTACATAACACTCCCCAGTTCAAGACCCTGTTTTCAAACCTCTCTAATGACTACATCTCCAGGCTTCGGGGGCAGGAGGGGCACGCAGTAGTGAGATAAATAAGACATCAGAGGTCTAACTGGTTCTCAGACAGATTCTACACAGGATGTCTGATGTCAGAACCACCCTTCTTCACCTCCATTCCAGAAGCAACTACTGCTTTCTGTGATGCTGCAAATAGAACTTGGGTCTGTCCCCCTCTCTCCCTACTGGCATCAGTTTCTTCTTATTCACTTGCTTCCACCTTTCCAAATTGAGTGCCCTTTGCCTCAATGTTTTCCCCATCCTTGTAGTTCCATCTTTTAAATCTATTCCTTTGCTATAGTTTTTTTAAGTGTGTTTCCAGTACCTTAGTAAGAGACTAAGATGGGATAGTTTTCATTTTATATTTTCCCATGGTATACGTATATCAATGTCTTGCATATAGTAGACACTAAACCAGAATTTGTGGAATTGAATGGATGAATACTTTAAACATATCCAAAACATAGTGCTACAACATCTTCTCATAGTACAGATTTATATATTTGACAAATCAATAAAATGAAATATCTCTTTTCCCCTCCAATATTACAACATGAGTAAAAAGGTCTATATTGGAAAACATTAACAAAACTTGAAATGAGCACTTTACTCTTGTGTTTTATCGATTTAACAGATATTTATTGAGGGGCCACATCTAACTAGTAATCACTGAGATTAATGTTTTCATTTTGTTATACAGCATGTCTATTATAAATTGGATATTATTTAGTTAGTAGGAATGTCCCCTAAATGAATTTTTATAGGTTAAGATTTGTTAGTTCCCAAATCAAGAACAGATTGAAGTAAACATTTCAGTGGTTGGTATGTGTCACTAAATACAACTTTCATATATAGAAACCCTCATTCTGTTACTAAATTGAATAATGCAAATAGTTTTAGTTTATAGCTTCTGTATAAAGCTTCAGCAGGTTCTCAGATGGCTAGGAAGCTAATTGTAATGCATTTATAATTTGTTTAGAATCAGGTTGCTTTTATTAATATTTCTTTCAACCAGAATTATTAATATATTTAAATCATTAGATTTTTGAAAGATTAAGGTTTTGGTTTATCCAAATAGTACAATATTTCCTTGGGTATAATATTAGATATTTACTCTCTGTACTTGGATATTTGATCTATACAAGTTTATGGATCAGTAAGCAATATAATTTGTCAGACGTGTCTCCATTTTTCATTTTAGAAATAGACCAATTGCTTGTGCACTAGTATGGCATTTCTTATGTAACAGTTTTCATGGACTATAATTGGTTTTCATTTATTTAGAAAAGTATGAAATTTGTATTCAGACTGGCTTATTGAAGGAGTAAATTTTTACATAAAAGATGACAGTATTATTTTTTAATATCCTTGATTTTTTTTCCTTTTTTGTTGTTGTTGTTAAATTTATTGGGATGACATTAATTAGTAAAGGTTACATAGGTCCCAGGTGTACAATTCTACAGTACATCATCTATGTGTTGTGTTATGTGTTCATCACCCAGAGTCAGTTCTCTTTCCATCACCATATATTTGTGTCCCTGTCCCTTCTTACGTGATTTTTTAAAAAGGAAAATAACATGTTAGGATAGCTTTAACTCAAAATAGAAAGGACTGCTTTTTTAAGTTATGTATTTTATCTTTTACATCACATCTATATTATTTTGATTAAAATAAAAAAAATTAGTTAGAAAAAATATACCAAACAGCTATCGGAAATGATCTGTATACCACATATTCTGCTAAACACTTAATCCTTATAACCCTACAAGTTTGTTGCTATGCACACTTTACAGATTTAAAAAATACTAACACATAATTATAAAATAATAAAAAATATAGCCCTGTTTTAAGTGCTTTGTGTGTGTTACATCAACTGATCTCCACGTGTGTAATGTGGGTGCCATTATGATTTTCATTTTACAAATGAAAAAGTAACCAACCCAAAACCATGAGGCCAAAACTCAAAACAAATAGCTGCACCCGCAGTTGATGCTAAAATATGACTCTTGAGTCGCTTGGGAAAGTTCAGGCTGCCAGTAACAGGGACCTCTGGCTTAAAGTGCTGCGGACCTTGGGGACATGTAGCATCTCATACCCCAAAGCTCCCATGTACTGCAGGTTGCAACGTTGGTGGAGGCAGCGATGTCATCTGGTTTGCCGTGTCAGTATGGCACCCCAAATCATGTCTGCTCCTGACTGACTCTCAGTTAAGCAAGTTACTGAGCTCACTGAGCCCAGGTATATTCCTGTGGAACTGAGAATGATGATGACCTTGCAGCCTTGATTTAGGGCTGGAAGCAGGAAAGTCACAGCAGTCTCAGACTTCCTACATCGGTACCCACTTCCTCATCTACAAGGTCAGAAGAACCAGATTGCCCACCCCAGGCCCCGGAGGTTGAGAGGATTAAGTCAGTTAAAATACCTAAAGGGCTACTAAGGATCGGAGCTGGCACACTGCAAGAGCTATGTATGTGAGCCATAATTGTTGTTTTCTTGTTACACTGTTGTCACAATGTCCACAAAAGCTATGGCACTCTCTTAAATATGAGAAATGTTAGGCCTGCAGCAGACTTTGGCACATACCCGCTTTGCAGGAGTTGGGTTTCAGGCCCTTTCCTGAAGTGATCACCAGATAACAGGCTTAGGGTGACACCAACAGGGTGTCCCGGAGCTCGATGGGGCAGTGGATCAGGCCTCAGCAGGCTTTGTTGTCGACCACGATTGTGATGTAGAAGCTGGTAGCATGGAGGCACCCAAAGAACTTGACGGGAGGTGTAATGGAGAAAGCAGAGAGCAACCTGCGTTTGGCTCCCTCCTCTGCCACATGATGGCTGTTGGGTGGAAACACGCACCTAAAAATTGGGGCTAGGTCCCGTGGGGTCACGTTGACTGACTGTGTGGTGGTTCTCTTCCTTTCTCACTGGGGCACACAGCCTTCCCCATGCAAAGAGGCTCGCTCCTGCAGCCCTTTTTAGCTGCGCCTCCCAGACAGGCCCTTCAGATGCCCAAGAAGAATAATCCATATCCGGCTCCCTTTGCAGGATGGTCTGAACAATCAAATTCGCTAAGTGTATCCAAATGCCTTGAAAATCTGTAAGACGCACCCGTAAAGGACAGGGGTTAATTCACCTCCACAGGACTTCTGATCCATCTGCTAGGGCAATAGAGTTGACCTTTCCTGATAATGGATTAATGGCAGATGTACAACATTAGGAGCTATGTGGCTCATTAACCCATGACACTAGAATCGGAGTTATAAAAGTGAGCAACTTTATAGGACACGTATTATTGAGAACATTAACGAAGTGGCCAGGATTTAATGTTTCCTAATGGGCCATTATATCCTTTTTGTTCTAGAAGTAGATTAAAAAATACATGAATCTGTGGCCCAGAGATTCATATCATTCTAAAGACCTGACATCAGAACATTAGCAGACACACCGGGATTCGCTCCCTTTTGCCTGGAATAAGGAATTCTCAGAAAAAAATTTAGGAGAGTAGTGGCTGTTAGGAATCCTTTCTCAAGAAGCCCAACCCAAATTTACCTAGAAAATTGGCACCTGCTCCTGAAGCCACGTCTGACACACAGAATTAACAAGGAGGCTGTACCCACAGTTACCTGGTCATAGCTTCAATTCTACTTTAAAAATTGCTATAGCAAAATGACATTTCCTACGAGGTAGCACTGAATTTTATTGCCCATGGGGGTCTGACTACAGCTGAAAGTGGTTTCACATCCAATGTGACAGGTGAAGAGGTCACAGTTCATCCTGTGTCTTGTGCTGCTAAACGGTCACTCACTCACTTATAGAAAGAATATTCATTTTCTAGCTAAAGTATTTTACTGTATTTTGGAAATATTCACTCAGTCATTTTCATAGAAGCATTAGAATATTCTCTATAACACATCAAAGCTTCTCAAATTTGGCGGCTGATTTCTTTTTTATGTCTACCTTTTCTTCACTCTGTGCTTCATGGATTAATGATTTCCGCCTATTAAGACTGACATCTCCTTGTTGGCTATATAAATGTCTAATCACTCTGTTGTACATCTGACATGGATACAATATTGTATATAAAAGTAACTTTAAAAAAGATTGATGTTGTAATGCAAGAGTCCTTTAATAAAACCAAAGTTACGTGTTTTATTTTTTTGTTTCATGGTTTATTGTAATTTATGTTGTATCTTTATAGTACTAAATAATGAATAATAATTATCCAGAGAATTTGATCAAGTAGTAATTTTGAATTCTAAGTTAATCAAGTGAATTTTAACTTGATTTATATACACAGATCAATATTCTTATTAAAGAAGATTTGGGTTTATTAATTTGTTCTAAATAGGTATTAATTGGTATATGAGTATCCAAAATAGGCTTCATAAATAGAATTTCAAATTTTTTAATTTTACTAGAGCAATATTCACTTACCACACAAAAAAATCTTTGTAATGATGAATAAGATAACAAAAATTACAGGTATAAAAATAAAGTTTATGAATTTGCTAGGGCATGACTTTTTTCAATTCTCTCTTAAACTCCTTAACCTATAATCATGGATTTTCATAGTCAATATGGGCATACTACCTGTAAAACAATCTCAGCCAAAAGGCTGTATAAATAGAAGGACCATTACTGGTGATAGCCTTGGACTTGTAAAACTGTATGTATTTTAAAACTAAGCAATTTCTTAGTATTTTAATTCCTGGATCACACTGAAGGGACTCCGTGTGAAAACTCTGAAAAATACACTCAAACCTATTATTCATTGATAGGTTTTTAAAAGATTTTAATATGCCTTTTTAAATTCATGTACCATTTTCCTTAATGAATTAAACTGAGTTATCTCTGCTAACATTGTATTATTTACATGAATATTGTTCATTTTAACATGTGATTGAAAATATTCAATTGTTGTAAAAATCTTTTTTCAGAGTAGCTTAGCATAGCACAATAGGAGGCAATTAACTCTTGATTTCAATGCCAGTTTTCCTTCCTATTAGCTGTTATTTAAAGCAAACTTACTATGTCCATCCTTAATCATTTTCTTCATTTTCTTTCCTCACTATTTTTGTTTATGTAGTACTTACCCTAAGATATTTGTTTGTTTTCTCTAATTCTTTTATTGTCTATATGTTATATTTTATTCTTTAATACATATGGAACTGACCACTTGATTTCAAAGTGGGCATGCTATTTATTTTATATTTAAAAACCAATAGTTTACTTAATGAACATTTATTACATACTCATTACAAACCTAAGAACCATCAGAAGCAAATAACCTACTAAAAATGGATCCTGTTCTTGATGCTAACGTTCTTTAATTCTGTTTATTGTCAACTCCTTTCATTGACTAAGAGACTCAATGAGATTCTCTTTGGAAGTAGCCTTTGAGATGTTAGTTCACAATGAGAAGCTCTGAAAAGTTCTGGGATGAGCTAGTGCTATGAATCATTGTCCTGAAATCAGCCCACAATCAGCTGAGGTCTTGTTTGTTGTTTTACTCTGAGCATCTGGTTTTGTTCTCAGCAAAATGTCTGCAAGTAATTCATTTGTCTTATGCTTTGAGTGACAGGTAAGTTTTGAGCATCACCAACATTCTTTACTGTGGGTTGGATGACATCTAAACCTCTGCATACACTTCCATCAGATGGAAGAATTGACCTTGCAAAAGATTTCCACAATTCGCATACAAACAACAAACCAAAGCCTTCTTTTTATATGTAATTATGACCAAATTGAGTATTTATCAGACTGAAAAATTGTAATTTATACATCCCCCAAATAAATTTTTTTCAGTATTGAGAATCATTATATAAATGTCCCAGCATGTTTTCAGTAACAAGCCCTGCTTTTTATGATGAGATGATAACCCTAACTCATTTATGCATTTACATTGCATCATAGGAACATCTTTATTTCTAAATGTTAATATATAAATATGCATTGTGTGTGATACATTCTATTACAAGCTATCTGAATCTGAGAGCAGTATTCATGGTCATGAGGAAAATGAATGACCAAAGAGTACCATGAATCATTCCACGGCTATAAAAATTCTCAATGGAATTATTACTTGTAATTCAAATTCTGTCCTTCACTAATTGTATATAATTCATGGATCTGCCCTGTGGAGTCCAAGTTTACTGAATGTCCCCATAAAATTCTCTTTTCTCCTGGTTCCAGGCAGTAGATCTTCCTCTGACAGTAGCAGCATTCATTTCACATCACAGTTACGTGATGTCAATCCATCCTCACCCGAACTGCATCTAGTATGTAAAATGCATCTATCTGCCCCTTCTCTCCTTTGGGGATTTTCACTGAGAACCATGTAGTAGCACACACGGTCTCTCATATAATGAGCTCATGGGGAGGGGATGGTCGAGAAGATCTCCTCCCTCATAGAATTTATGTCCCATGTATTCTCCAGTTCTGATGACTTTCTATGTGGCCTACTTTGTCCTGGTGTTATATGTCCCTTCTCAGAGTCACATCTAGAAGCTGGAAAGTTAAATATATAACTTTCCCAAAAAAGAATCAGATTTACTAGATAGCATAATATTTTGCTGAAGTCTACCTCCATTGTAAAATATAAGGGAACTGCCTAGACTTCTAAATTGAAATTGAAATTGAAATCTTTTATAATTTACCTAAAGTATTATAGGCCTGCTACTTGGCACATGGCTTTGAATTAGAGAATGTTAAACAGATAAATGAAAATTTAAACTTCTTAATCAGATAGAGAGCCTGCAAGTACCTGTTCTACTTTTTCAATTTGCATTTGATTATATGTTTTTAAAAAATCAGCCAATAGCCTACTACTCAAATTGATTATTTTTTCTTAACAGGGAGACACTAATTAGAATGGGAGGTAACTGTACCTTTTCAGTCTGATTGACCAGGTCTTGGTGCAACTGAGGCCTTTGAGCGCTATGGGTTCTTCTTCCTCAGCCAAACATGGCTCTTAGAAACAAGTCCTCCATGAGCAGACATTTCACCTGTGAGAATGGCTGTTATCAACAAGACAAGGAATAACAAGTGCTGGAGAGGATGTGGAGAAAAAGGAACTCTGGTACACTGCTGGTGGGAGTGCAAACTGGTACAACCACTGTGGAAGGCAGTGTGGGGGTTCCTCAGAAAATTTGGAATGGAGTTACCATATAACCCAACCAACCCCCTTTTGGGGATCTACCCCCAAAATTTGAAAACCTTAATCTACAAAGACTTATGTACCCCAATGTTCATCGCAGTGCTGTTCATAGTGGCCAAGATATGGAAACAGCCAAAGTGCCCTGTGACAGATGACTGGATAAAGAAGCTGTGGTACATATACACAATGGAATATTACTCAGCTATAAGAAAAGATGAAATATTGCCATTTGCAACAACATGGATGGACCTGGAGATCATCATGCTAAGTGCAATAAGCCAGACAGAAAAAAACAAGAACCACGTGACTTCACTCATATGTGGAATATAAACTGAAAGCAACAAAGAAACAAAAAACTCATGGACAAAGTCAATAGTTTAGTGGTTACATGAGGATAAGGGTGGGGAGGTGGGAGAGGTGGGAGGGGGAGTCAAATATGTGGTGATAGAAAGAGAAATGACTCTAGGTGGTAAACACAGAATGCAACACACAGACGATGCACTGTAGAATTGTACACCTGGAACCTATGTGGTTTTTGCTGACCAATGTCACCCTAGTAAATTCAACAATAATAAATAAATAATAGACAAAAAAAAAATCAAGTCCTTCACTGAAAAAATAGATCTTAAAGGAATGATAGTTTTAACAGTAAAAGAAAAGAAGTCATCTTCTGTTTTATCTATTTCTGGGAAACCTCCAAACTAACTTTTAAAGTAGAAGACTTCCTCAAAAACTGTATATGAGGGGGGAATCCCCCAAAAATGAAATATCTACTGGAGGGTGGGCCCTTTGTAGTACATGCTTCCCCCCACTACATGAGCGTTCTAGGAACCCATCTGCACCTGGTGGTGGTGTGAGAAGCTGCATTGGGCTTCAGTTAATTTTTTTTGGAGACCCTTTGAACCCGTTTGTCCATTTAATGATGGGTGATTTACACAAACAACCCATGGCATGACAATGTACCTGCCCACATTATGCTGAGTGTTCAGCGTTTTTGACCAAAAATGGCATGACCCCCATGCCCCACTGTCACTATTCACTGGATCTCACCTCAAATGCCTTTTTCTTTGTTTCCCTGGATGAAAAAAGTCCTCAAAGGGAAATGTTTTGCCAATGTGCAAAACATGGCAGAAACACTAAAAGGCATCAAAATCAACAAATTCAAAAACTGTTTTAAGCAGTGGAAAAAGCATCTCAATAGGTGTATTGCATCAAATGAAGAGTACTTGGAAGGTGACTGAAGTTTAAGCATGTAGGAATAAATAACAATTTTGTATAAGTAAATTCTGTTTTGGGGAGGTGAGTCCCCCCTTGTATTTCATTCCCAGACTCAGAGAAAAAGAGTTGGAACCATGACTGACGAGATGGTTCCAGCCTCAGGGACCATCATCTACTCCCGCTAGCCATG
Organism: Lyroderma lyra; assembly: GCA_004026885.1. Taxonomy (NCBI): domain Eukaryota; kingdom Metazoa; phylum Chordata; class Mammalia; order Chiroptera; family Megadermatidae; genus Lyroderma; species Lyroderma lyra. The sequence continues at coordinate 238,446 of PVJL010001229.1, read as the reverse complement.
GCCTCTGCACCATGCTTTTCAGTGTGCACAGAGCTCCAAATGACAATAAGATGCTACCAGGCCTTACCATTGGTTGACCAGATGCTCAAAGCATCACTCTTATAAGAAAACTGTATCAGGCTGTATATGTCACTTTCTACATAAATGACTCTTAATAAAGTAGTTCAAAATACGTTTGTTCTGCATTCACCAATCTATTTTAATCCATATAGATGATATATTTTTAAATTATAAAGTACTAATTAAGAAAATGCAAAAATTTTTATACTGTAATGAAGAGAGAACAATGACAGTAAATTGCTTTTCTGTTAGAGATGAGCAAGGAAAAATGTATGCATTCATCCTCAAAGAAGATCTTGTGACCTAATAAGATTTTAAAACTTACAGTGATCTATATGTATAGGGAAAGAGATTATGATATTCATGAGGAGGAAACCCACATAGTTTGAAGGCTCCTTGTATTTAGACAGAGAGGAAATAGGGCAGAGTGTAGACAGGCACTTGTGAATTCATACTGTTGTCCCTGAAAAAGATGTAACCACATCTCTTAAAGATTCCACTAGGCAAGTCTCCCCATGGAAATAGCCCGAGCTCACAGTGGGAGGCTTTTTAGGTGGCTAGAGGTAGGTCTGTGAAAGGGAGGAGTTTTTCCACTCTAGATAATAATGTGTATTCTTCTAGGTGCGTGTGGAAAGTATCGTTAAGTATGCTTTTGGAGAAGTTGGGTATTTTTGACGATCTTTAAAGAGAACGACCAGAAATTGACCCATGATTAATGAAAAGAAACAGCATCTGCATGTTCTGCAAATTGAAAGGGATTCAAGTATTCTTTGAAAAACTTCAACTTCATCTTTAATTAGGGAAGAGCTAAAAGTGGTCTTTATTTCATTTAGGAAAATTAAAATCATTCCTATTTAGAATAAAATTATTCACTTTCTAATATGAATTAGTTGATGGTTGGAAAGCACCCTGAGCTCCTTGCAATACTAGTGAAGCTATCCCCATGACTCGGCCATGGGGATTAAAAAAAGAAGAAAATGATCCTCATTGTTATCCCCCCAAAAAATAATTAAATAGTAATCAAATAAAACAATGTTTACAATTAGGTAACTCCTTTGTGGTCATTGGACTTATATGCTCATGGAATACCTGGCCAGTCCTAACTTAACCTTAGTTAGAAGGGCATGGTACTATGTTGTCACTAGGTGTCCACAAATTTGGTACAATTACTTACAGTCATATAAAGGGATCCATGGAGACATACACATGGAAGTATTCTCAAAAATAAATATAGCCACAGTGGTAGATGTGGGCTGTTATTCTCATTTCAGCTCCTCCCTACAGCAAAGTGAATAGCAAACCCCCACCCAGTGTGAGTATACACACCAAAATTCATCTAGAACCCGAAAGTCTCTAATGAGGAGTCAAACAATGAGAAGGAATTAGCACACACCCCAATACTACAGTGAAAATCCCCCAGAGCATTGTATTTGAGTCATTGTCTCTGAAAATTCCAGATCCCAAGAGGCTGCCTGCTGCCAGCCATCCAAGATGGTTGCTGGGCAGCTTGAGATGCATGGTGATAGATGAGGAGCCGCCAGCGAGGTTCTTACCTCATCCACGTTTGCAGTTCGTCAGAACGCTCTCCAGCCTTCACAATTATTTTAGCAAAGGAAGCAATTAAGAAAAACAATCTTCTTTTGCCTAGGGTTTTAAACCACAGCAGCAGCCGCATCATAGGTCAAAAAGACCAACATTGCTTTATTTATCCAGCTACTTTTTAAAAAGGGAAAAACTGAAAGGATTACATGGTTGGTTGGTTTTTTTAAAGAATCCTGTGTCACATTGAAGCCAACACTTCCTTTTTTTTTTTTTTTTTGTCAAACAAGGAATTTTTTTTCTATCAAAATTGAAAAACAAAACAAAACAAGAAAACAAGGTAATTCTTTCCAGGTGGTAAACTTAGCAAAAAAAAAAAATTGAATAAACAGAAAATTTCCTGTTGTGCAAATGAAGTAAGATATATGCCTACATGCATATGCATGCATGAATTATGAATACACCAAACTATAAATACAACACATTAGTGCCAGCATGAAGCACAAAGGTGGTGCAATTTTATGGTCTCAAACTCCTAATTAGCATAAAAGGCATAGCATTGTAATTGAATAATTATTGATTAACACAAAGAGAAAACAGATGTGTTGAATGGGCTTTGTAATTAACTAAGTAAACTACAGATGTTTAAAATTCATGGATTACAAATGAAATGTATACTTATTTTTTTTAAATCATCTGGAGGCAAATTTTAGTGTATTCAGGTGCAGCGATTACGTACCATACATGCCAATGTCTGTGAGTGTACACTATACTTTCGCAAATAATAATATTCGAGGCATCACTGGCGTGAAATGGTTTCAGTGCTTCAAAGGCCCAGCATTTGGAAGGCTGTTTTCACAGGGACATTTCTGATTCTGCCCTGGGGACCTGATGAACATCAAAAGTAGACAAATCAGTATAAAGAAGGCATGGCTAGTGAATGAACAACTAATAAATAAACACAGATAAGAGAAGGGGAGCTTGACACTTAAAAGAAAAAGTTTTCCTGCAAATGTTTTTGTTAACTTCTCACTGTGCTACCCTGCCCACCTTCAAGGGAGCAGTGCAATAAAAGTGGGCTTCGTTCACATTATTTCTTCTACGGGAACTAATCATTTCTCAAGAGTCATTATCAGTAGGCTGACCAGATGTCCCATTTTAAATGGGACAGAAAACAACGGTACTGTCCTGTTTCAAATGGTGCATATGGTTAGCCTAGTTTCATGGGGCTAAATTCAGGGTGTCTGTAGGCTGACCAAACATACTATTTGAAACGGGTCATTAGCATTGTTTTACCATCACAGGACTTTTTTGCAGCAATACAATTTTATTTACATGTATACGGTGCCATGCATAGAGTACCAAACCTTCATTCAGAGACTGAGGAGATAGAGCTTCTTTAATCTTTTAGATAAAACAACAAGTATATACACTTATAGGCTAAAACTGTACTAATTCTAAAATTTTTCTAATTCAGATATGAATATAATAATGACTCATTACAGAGTTTTTTTTTACATGCTGTTTATTATGGGATTAAGGTATTCACTGAATTAATTAAAAGATCAGAACAAAGTTAATGAACACAAACATTATACATTCTTAGGAAAATTATACAATTAACATTATGACTGAATGGACCAGAGCCAAAACTCAGAACATAATAATAAAACTTATTTAGGTAACATCAGGAAGAATTTTAAATGAACTGATTTTAACATTCATAAGATTAGTTGATAATGGGCAACATTTTAGTTCTGATCTCTGAAGAAGAAAGAAATGATAAAATGTATTACTTAAATGTATGCTACCAGCCAAAGCAGCAGACTATTTTCCAAACCACATTATTACATTTACTTTCTTTGATCTTGTTATACAACTGTCTTTTCTCTTGCACTGCAAATCCTTATTTTTAAGCATCATTTCATGGCATTACTTAATTTGTTCTAACCCCCATGTAAAGAAAATGGTTTTTAAACACCACACTGATATAAATACTGTTTTCGTACCCCATTCTTTTCCCTGTTGCAGGGTCAGTGTGCCCATCCCTCATCTGCTGCAGTCATTGCTGCTGAGGGCTACAGCTGCCCTCTTTGGAGAAGGCATCAGCTGGTGGGAGCCTTTCTGCTCAACTACAAACCTGAGTCATTTATCTCTTCCTCCAACTGCTGTTCTGCCTCCAGAATCCATCTCACCTCTCTGTTCTGCCCTTCTCTCCTGCTACCACCTTTCTCCACGTCACTGTACCTGCAACCATAGCCACCTAACTGGCTCCCACCTTGAACCTGATCAGATCCATTTTCTATACCATTATTAAAATGATCTTTTAAAATGCCCAGCAGGTGATATCAATATTTGATTTCCCAACTGGATTTTCAGTAAAATCCAGACTCTTGTTGCTCGTTTCCTGTGTCTTCAACCTTTCTCACCACACTCACCCACACTGCAGCTTGACTCCAGCTGGGCCTTCCATCAGGCCCTGAATATTCAAACCTTGCTGCATCTCATGGTCTTCCCCGTGCAGCTCTTCTTTGCATGTAACACTCTTTCCCCACATCTTCACTTCTAGTTATTTCTCATCTAACAGGGTTTATCCCTAATATTAATGCTCAGAGAAGCCTTCTCTGACCACCTTGTATAAAGTAACTCCATTCCTCATCGCACTTACTCACTATCACATCATTTCCTTTACATTAATTTTTGCAATGTATAATGATTTTTGTCTACCTGTTTATTCTATGATCAGTCTTCTCCACTAGAATGTATGTTCTGTGAGGGCTGGGATGATACTATCTCTTAGGGTCACTCTTAAATTCCAATGCATAGCTCATATCAGAAACTCTCTCTATATAACTGTTGAATAAATGAATGAAACTTCATTGCTTCCTGAAGTGATCCAATCGAAGGAATTAAGACCCAGAATGAAGACAAAGGCTTTATTACTTTTAGCTCTGCCTCAGGCCTAGGATCAATGGTAGAAAATTAAGAAACCTCAGCAAGACCTAGTAAAGATGAGAACCAGGAAACCAGAATGATCAGTGGCCACTCCCCACTGAGACTGTAAAGAATGTTCTTTACATTCAACACCAATGGCCTTTGAATATAAATGATTATGACTTGTTCATGACTTCCGGAACTTTCATGGCCATAAGAAAGCAACAGCAAACAACAAACGCTTCCCAGTGGAAGCTCAGATGCCCTTTAAATCTACCTATAAACACTGCTTTTAATGTAGGAAAATAATACATAATTGTTGATATATTTGAATTGGTGCTAAATCTTTGTATTATGGTCTCCAAACACTTAAACCTCACTACCGAGTACTGTGTTCATCCTTTATTATAGAGATCTACAGTACTCTCTATAGCTGACTGCTTCAGTGAAAATAAAGTAATTAGAAATGTAAGAAAGTTGTTTAAACTTTTCTAATTCATATTCTTAGATGAGTATTTCAAAAGTACTTTCAGCTGGCAGGAATTCAATTACATAAATATAAACCCTAATAACCCAACTCTAAAATTAAGCAAAATCTATTTTCTTAAATGCATGTGAACTTCTCTCCAAGGTCACTTCTAGACTTTCAATGAAAAAAATGTGATAAGACAGAGGAGGTAGATAGCCATGTAAAAATAGATTCAATGACTCTTGGAGCCACAGCTAAGGAGAAAGGGGCAAAATAAATATTATGAGTTGAGACTCCATTTGTAGAAATAGAGAGGATTAGCTAAATTTAAATTAGCCACGTACCAAAAAAGCAGATGATTAACACAAACCAAGGAGAGTATTAAGAGAGAAACCAGCTCCTTGATTAATGAGAAATCATAGTGTGGTATACTATAAAAGTGAATACTAAAAGTTTTTGGAATGTGAGCTGATTCCAGTACTATGGCTACTTGCTATGAGTAGAATGTGCTCAGCTGTGTCTGTGCACACAGTCAACAAGTAACATTTCCAAGAATTCTCAAAATTATTATTTTTTTAATTCAGGTATATGATGAAAACGGGAACAAATTTCTAATTCACACCAACAAGATGAAAGTGAGTTTACACACTCACTATTTGCTTGAATAGATGTTGAAGGAAAAGTAGGTATTCTGAAATAACTTTCATTAGAGTTATAACTTGGTGTGAGCAGGCACAGCCAACCTGGTTCTCTGCGTATTTACTCTTGTTCTCCTTAACCACCCTGGAAGCCACTGTCCTGTGTTCTCACTATCTTGACTCCCAAACCTCACGGAAAAACACCACCACCACATCCTCCCTTCTCAGTCCCCTCAGTTCTGTGTAATCCAGTTTTTTACCCCCAGTGATCTGGCACAGCATGTTGTAAGGTCCCCCTTACCCCCACTAATCAGCTAATTCACTGGTGTTTCTTTAGGAGGCTTTGAGTCTATGGCATAGCCACCTCCCTTGAAATTCTCTTCCGTGGGCCGGGACCTGCTCTCTCTCCCCAGGTTGTCCTTCCAAGTCTTCTGGCTTTTGTTTCTTTGCTCTTCTTGCTTTCTTCTTCCTATTCTATGAACTGTTCCTTGGTAATTGTACATACTTGCATCAATACAAAAACCATTGTTCATGTCTTCTAAAGTCTGAAGGAAATGGCAGGGACATCTGTTGTCCATGTCTTAACCATGGTGTGCTTAAATCAGCACAAAGAGTCTAATTCCACAAAGTAAAAGGGAAATGACATTTGAACTACTCAAAATTATTTTTCAGATTACTTTGTTGATCTGTGGTTAAGTATTAACCGATGTGTCCGAACTACATGCTTTGATGTGCTCATGAAAAGCTCCCACAAAAGAAGTACTCTTCTGTTTTTATTTATTTTTCTTTATAAAAAATATTATCATTTTCTGTGTTGTGTTTCCTTTGATGTGCCTCTAATGTGAAATTGAGTTATCATGTGTTAAGATTTTTTTTTAATGTTCTCAATCTACAAGTAGTTTCTAAAAAGGAAAGAAATGAGACAAAAACTTATGCTACAATTCTATACCAAATTTAAGTAAGAAGTTTGAACTTGAATTTGATGCAATTGCAGGAGCCCCCCCCCCACCCCACTATTCTTTTTGGTTCTTTTGACTGGTCTAATTAAATTGACCCAAGACAGATTAACAGGAGAAAAAGTTTCAATTCTTATGAAGATCTCACAGAAACGAGACCTAAAGAAATGACCAAAGCAGGCAGCTTTTATACTTCTTAGACAAAGAATCAATTTATAAGGAATTAACAGGACAAAGAAACTTAGGCTTAGGTGCTTAACTTGTGAAGAGTCTAAGCAGAGTTTGGGTTTAGGATGGTAAATTAGTAAAGCAGTAACAAGGTTTGTTTAGATCAGGCATGTCCAGCCTGCAGCCCAGGATGGTTTGGAATACGGCCCAACACAAATTCTTAAAACCTTGTGAGATTTTTTTGCAACCTTTTAGTCAGCTCATCAGCTATACTTAGTGTTAGTGTATTTTATGTGTGGCCCAAGACAACTCTTCTTCCAATGTGGCCCAGGGAAGCCAAAAGGTTGGACACTGCTGGTCTAGACAGTCCCCTGGGCCATGAATTCCCTATCTCAGATGATAAGGAAGTCTGTCTGCTGCCCGTTACAGGTGGCATACCTTTCACAAGGGAGATTTAGTTCCTGCTTTCAGGGGATAGAGGAGCAGGTCAGAGTGTTCTCCTGCACCAACTCTTTCTCAAATAACTTTAATTCAACATAATCAGTATGCCACTTTGGCATATTTTGGAGCTGTCTGCCCCAAACTCCAACACCATCGATGTCCTCATTCAAATTTTCATACAGTCATTGCAAAGAATAGTGCAGTTTATAAATACGTTATAGTGCCAACAAATTGAGAACCACACTGATTTTGAGTGTAACAAAATGTATCATTAGTTCATAAATTCACTTTTGTTTTATTATACATAATATAAATTTTAGTCAAAGTCATATTGACAGGAACTTAGAGTTTTGCAATAGAAATTGCTATCAAGTTTGAGATCATGTGAGTTCATAGTAAACATAATGAATTCCATTAAAATGAGAAATAATAGTTCTTCTGTAGTCATCAAGACTAAATGTAAGAAATTAAATTTGATGGCCAGGAAAGAAAGCAGTCAGTGTGCAGTTTGCCTGCGGGTAAATTGCCTTGTGTTAAACTGAATTCACTTGCTAACGCAATTATTTTTCTAGACTATTTTCCCTTCAGAGAGTTACCGCAAATGATTCATGTAGCAAGTGAACAACAAAAAAAAAAAGAAAAAAGATGTAAAATGTTTTATTATCAATAAAGTGCTGTAACTGTGAAGGTAACTGAATGATAAATGTAGCGAGCAAACAACCAAAAAGCAAGAGGTAAAATGTTTTATTATGATATAATTCGAGGCCTTCTTGTAATGGTACTTTGAATTCCTGAGCCGAGGAAAGTCTACAACTGCAGAGTAACTCTGCTCACTGACGTGAACTGGAGACGTTTCTGACCTCCCGATTCACGCATGCGTATAGCAGTGAGTAACCGGAGAGGGTTTCCCCACCGTCCTTGCTCAGAAGGCGCTCACACTGGTTAGCTGCAGTCCTAGCCACACGTGAGTTCAAGGGCTTTGCATTTCACACCAGCTTCCCCTACATTTTCAGAGTTCCAAACTCTTTCTCTGGCACTTACAGACACCCTATGCCACTGAGGTGGGCGTGAGCCTCAGTTGTATTGCCCAGTCCTTGGGCCTCTGTGCAAAGACCGAGTATGGTCCTCACCACGACAGGTCCTTCTAGAACTAGCGACAACAGCGCTTGCTCGAAGTGGTGCCTGGGAGATCAACAAAAGTTGACCCTGCTCCTGCGTCCCTCAGCTTCTCTGTAGGCCCAGCGTCCTGGTCCATGCACCTCCTGGCTCTCTGTCCACCACCATACATCCTCCTTCCAGCTCTGCGTGGACGGAAGCCGTAATCTTTAGTTTATTTGGGAGTCTAGGGCCTGGCGCCTCATCTATTCTTTTCAAGCTATTGTTAATGACAAAAACGTTACGGTCTTAGTCCTTCAGGGCTGACACTCCCCAAATGCTAATGGGCATGTCTTCGGGATTAAACACCTGGGCTGTTGTCTCTGCTATGAGCTCTGAAAGCTTATTTTGATAAGTGTGTCCAGGACTGTCCTTTTCATTCCTTTGCTCTGGCTGTGCAGAATTTTCTGGAAATAACTGAGGAGGAAGGACCTATTTCCCTTCAGGGTATGAGGAAATGTAAGGGGTTGGGAGGGAGGACACCATAGGTGATGGGATAGTACCAGGCCATAACTAAAACTACAGGCTTCATGGGACCAAATTCTGTGTCTACCACTAAAGAGGCAGTTTATTTCATTTATTCATTAACTAAATTGAGCAATTTATTTTACCTTTTGGTGACTTACTTTTCTCACCAGTATTAGTGTCTTATGGCTGTTCTACAACAAATTACCACAGATCTGATGTCTTAAAGAACAAAAATTTATTGTCACACAGTTCTGGAGGCCAGAAGCCTGAAATCTGTCTTACTGGGCTGAAATCAAAGTGTGGGCAGGGCCACACTCCTGCTGGAGTTTTAGGGGAGAAGCCTCTCTATCTCTTCCAGCTTCTAGGGTCTGCCAATATTCCTGGGTTTGTGGCCACATCACTCCAGTCTCCAATCCATGGTCACAGCACCTTTTCCTCCTCTTTCTTATGTCTGATCTCCCTGTGGCTCCCTCTCCTAAGGATATACACGATTACATTTAGGGCCCATTCAGATCATGCAAGTTAACCCCCATCTCGTGATCCCAACCCAGTAATGTCTGCAAAGTGTTTTATTCCACGAAATTACAATTCATAAGTTCTAGGGAGTGGGGTTTACATGTGTGTTGGGAGGACTATTATTCAGCCTGCTATAAATTGGGGTGATAATAGTACAGCATGTACATGAAAATTAAAGGGTATAATATATGAAAAGTGCTTTAAAAAATGTCTAGCACTCAATAAATGTTAGCCCATGATGATGATGTCAATGATGATGAAACAACAAGAAAATGCAGACAAAAAGTGTCAAAACAATGAAAATAAACTTTAAAATGAATACATGTAGAGGGTCTCATCTCTGGATTATTGTTGTGTGCTAACCTTAAAATGTTATTATTCAAAGAATTTTATCTCTACATTAAACATGTATTACCCCATAGCTTAGGCATAGGATACATATAGCCATTTTTGGATTTGTCTTTTTTAAGTTTTCACTTGAAGTTGAAAACCTTTCAACAATTTCATTCATTCACCTTGAATTCTCCCTAAGGTGAAAATCAAAGATCTGATATGATATGATTGTCTTTTTTGTTGTTCTCTTTTCTTCTACCCACCTAGGATACAGATCTCATGACATTTAACATTTCTGTACACCGGTCCTGGTGGCGGGAACATGGACCTGGTTGTGTCCGCAGAGTGCTGCCCCCGTCGGCTCACGGCATGATGGACGATTACACGTATGTCTCCGTCACAGGCTGCATCGTGGACTTCCAATACCTGGAGGTCATCCACAGTGCCATCCAAATACTACTCTCTGTAAGTATCTTGTTTGTGTCATTGTCTGATCAAGACTGTCCTTCACTGACGTTTTATATCGGAATCTTCCATCTACCCCCACCTGATAGATAATGCCATCAATCCCTACACAGTGAACAGGCTTTATACAATGGAAACAGCAGCAATTACGTTAGCATTAGTTATACTTAGTGGCAGGTTACATCTTCTTCCAATTGGTATCCAGACACTTTGTTTTGGGAACCAGTTAGTTGTTGTAGTTTCTAATTTGAGATACAGTCCACACCATTCCATAAAACTTACACTTTCCCAGGAGTGGTGCTTTGGGCATTCACTATCTTTGACTCTTCTACTTACTTTTCTGCTGCTACTTCTTCTTGTAATGCCTTTTTTTTTTTTTTACTAACGCACATTAGCTCCACAGAAAGGATGGGAACACCCCCAGTGATTTTCTTAATCTAATACATTTTATATTTTAAAGAAATTATTCCTTAAGGAAACAAATCCCTCCAGAGAGTTTTATATATTTTAGTGCCTAAAATTTGGTGTCAGGATACAGTTCCATATAGAGCAACAGGGAGAGGAAATGGCTTGATTGGACCACACAAGCTTTATGTGCTTGGAATTTCTTAAAGTTAATTTGTTTCCACCAGACTATCCCACTCACAGTTTGATCACAGTATGGAGTGGAGTTATCATAGCTTAAGATATATACCATCATCAAGAATTCTGTTTCTTTGAGCTCCAGCAAGTACATGGCATTTTTTTTTGACTCAGAATAAGAGGTATAGGCTCAATAATAAAGTATTAGATGACAGAAATGTAGGAGGTGTGTGTCAGTGAAAAATGCACCTTGGAATTCTTTTTTAGGAAGAACTTTGAGCAATCCTTGCTATCACTTACTGTATTTGTTATCTACTGCTGTGTAACAAAATGCTCCAAAAGGTAATTACTTAAAAGAACATCAACTTACTGCTCAGAGAACTATGGGTTGGGAATTTGGGCAAGGCTCAGCTGGATAGTCCTCTGCTCCACATGTCATTGGCTAGGGTCACTCATGTGACTCTTTCAACCAGGAGATCTGCTGGTGCTAGAATATCCCAGAAGACCTCATTCATATGTCTGATGCAGGCTGTTGGCCCACATTCTCCCCCACAAGTCTTCTCTTTCTGCAGAAAACTTGACAGGCTTTCTTACAGTCAGGCACCTGAGGTCCAAGAGGAGAAGTCCAACTTGCAAGCACTTCTCAAGTTCTGTAGGCATACGTCGTATTACTGTACTTCATTTCATTATGCAATGTCGTGTTTGTTTGTTTTACAAATTGAAGGTTTGTGGCAACTCTGCTTTGAGCAAGTTTTTTTGGTATCATTTTTCCAACCAACTCACATGATGGTTAGCATTTTTTAGCAGCAAAACTTTTTCTAATTAAGGTAAGTACATTATGTTTTTAGACATAATTCTAAAGCACACTTAACAGATAACAGTATAGCATAAACACACTTTACATATGCACAGGGAAACCAAAAGTGTCGTGGGATTTGCTTTATTGTGATATTCGCTTTATTCCAGTAGTCGGAACTGAATCCCCAATGTCTCTGAGGTGTGCTATACTTGAGTAATGCTTACTGTTGTCCCATTGGCCACAAGGCCTCATATGTCTAATATGACCAAACCCAGAGTTATTTTGAGAGGGAGCTAGAAAAAAGTGAAAATATTCGAAAACAAGGCTCATTTGGGGCCACCGAAGTAGCTATCTTACCTCACAAATTTAATCCGTTAATTATTGTTCTTTATAAACTACATATGTCAAGTTTTAAGATAGTGTTTTACAGCACATTTTAATTAGGATTTTTTTAGAAAGACTAAAGATAAGAATTTTTAAAAATCAAAGATCTTTTAGTGTGTTTTTGTTCAATGAAAGCCAAATTTGATACAATTCAAAGAAGGAGGTTGTACTGTAATGCTAAGGAATTTTCTTTCAGAGATATAACAAGGAATTTGCTTATTCTTGGTTTCTAGAATCATTTTTACAAGTGTAAATATACTATCATTTATCAACATGTGTTCATAGGTCTTCCTCTGTTATCTGGTCATAATCTCCTAGCAGTTTCACTTGATACATACACACATATATCTGGTGTCGAGACACACACACACACACACACACACACACACACACATAAATCTTTGTATTAAAAAGTGTGGAGGCAAATTTTCTTCTTAAATTGGTAGTCTATTTATGGTAAAAAGCTGTTATCATATACTAGATTCTTAAGGTTCTTCTGTAAACATTTTTCTAGAATCTTTCATATGTGGACAGATCCTCCTCCTTCTAAAAATTATTCATAGTAAATGCTAAGCCATCCCGAGGAAGGATGGTATTGTGTCCAAATCTCTATAACACAGCAAAATGATATAAAATCAAGAAGTCATTTCCCCCAGTAACCCCCATTCAAATGAATAGCAAGGTGAAAGCGTTTATTTGATTAGGAGTTGAACTGTCACATAAAAATCTATGCTGAAGAGAAATTCTAAATTAAGTGTATGTTGCCACCTGAAAGCATGTGTCTTTTATAAATGAATTCCTCACCATCTTTTTTTCCTGAACATTCCAAGCTGTCCACCTACATACAGGGTCTGGACTATACCAATCAGCCTTCAGGAAAAAATAGGATTAGTTGTTGCTCTATGACTTTTCTCGTGTAATAAACCTAGGAAACAAGACTTCCGATATATTTCTTTTTATACTAAAATGAAATATATCCTGAATTTGTTTCACAACTATCAAATTATGTCTTGTTATCTTTGATTTTATATGGGATTCTTGTATGTTTACATTTATTTCATATGAATATATTTACAATGATTAGAATTGTGATTTTTTTAAAAATCTAATGGTATGGGAGTAATTCCTGTATGAGTTGCCTTACATGGGCTGAGATGTCAACTTTATTACTGAAAAACAGGGTTGATGACTGGAATATTTAACAGCCTGTGCTGCACAGGCAGCAGCTAAGCAGACAGGCGAAGGGCTTTGAGATGAGGCAGGGTCCCAGAGGCCTTGCTGTACCAGGGGCTGCCCCTTTGTTTGCTGGAAGCACAGGAGTATCCAGATGAACACGGGGAGGGTCTGAAGGAGGTGGCCAGAAAGGTGGCGGGGGTCCCTCAGGGTTTCAAGGCAGTAGCTCTCTAACAAAGGAGAGGGAAGTGTTTGAATGATTCACCATGGATGCAGCTCTGCTAGTGAATATTTTTCTGTACAGTTTTCCTGCATAAGAGCAGAACTTAGAACCAGAAGAAATGAAACCGTGGTCATAAGCATTCTGTAGGAACTGTGCACAAGTTTGATGGAAATGAAAACAATAACAGAACTCAGAACAGAGGCGACGAGCCAGGATCCCACTCACCTAGCACAGCACAGGAGTTGGGGCCTCCCCACATTAGCTTTCCCTGCCCAGCTGCAGGCTGTCTTGAACTCAGGTGCAAGGGGAGAGGGAGCGTGGAAGGCAGAGAGAAGGTTCTTATTGGCTTAATTGTCAGCAGTTGGTTCTTGTTGAACTGTAAATCGTCAGCAGCCCTGAGAGGATCAAGATGGAATTCAAAGAAAGGCTGTGGACCATCTGAGGGGGCACACAAAATTGAACCCACGGAGGGGATGAGAAATCAAAGACCACAGTGAGGATCAGACTGTGGGGTGATATTAAGGCGTCCTCTCCATCCGCATCTGCTCATCCCTTCTTACCTGAAGGTGACCTCGTAAATAGTCTTCCCAGCCCCAGTTCTGCCCTGCCCCCCATCATGCGTGCACTCGCTCCTGGGGAGATGACTACAGCACACAAATCTGATCACTCGCTTTCCTCCGTGATTCCCATCACCTCGGAGATGAAATCTGAAGGCGTACCTTGTCATGTGAGGCCCTCATGACCTGCTCCCACCCTCCTCTCCTAACACTGGCCCCAATGAGCCCATCCACCATCCTTACAGAACATGGCATGCTCCAAAAGCACGCCATGCCGCCCAGCATGTGGCACTCACCCGGAGTGGGTCCTCTGACTCATCTCTTCCCCTCTTACTCCGTCTCCAGTTCCTGATCCACCTGGTGACACTGCACAAGTAGACATCTTCTCCCAGCAGTTTCAAGACATTATTTTTTTAATTGAGGGCTAATTGACATATCATGGTATTACTTTCAGGTATACAATGTAAGGATTCAATACTAGTATATACTGTGAAATGATCCCTGCAGTAAGTCTAGTTAACATCCATGACTATACACTTACAAAAAAAGTCTTTATTTCTTGCAATGAGGACTTTCAAGATTTACTCTCTGGGCAACCTTCAAATGTGTAATGCAGTGCTATTAACTATAGTCACCATTCTGTCCATTACAGCCCCGTGACTTACTCACTTTATAACTGCAAGTCCTTGCATTTTGACCCCCTTCACCCATGTTGCCCCCTACCCCAAACCACCAATCTGTCCCTGATCTATGAGCTTGGTCTTTGGTTTGGGTTTTTTTTTTTAGATTCCACACATAAGTGAGATCATACAGTAGCTCTTTGTTTGATTTATTTCACTTAGCATAATGCCCTGAGGGTCCATTCATGTTGTTGCAAATGGAAGGATTTCACTCTCTTTTATGGCTGAATAATTTTATTATTTTTCAAATAGATAATACGTTCACTTTGCTCAGAAATATAAAAATGTGTTTAGTAGAAAATTCCCTCCCACCCTGTGTCTGGTTCCTCTTCTCTGCTCCCCAGCAGGCAACCATTTCGTTTGTTCATCAGTGTTATGCACTTGATTACGATGCACTTTTATGCAAATACAAGAAAATGTGACTATTTTTATTTGTCCCCCACAAAAGACAATATACAGTATGCATACTTCTGAAAACTTTCCTTTTTATACTAATGATATACTTTGGTTTTATTTTCATATCAGTACGTCAGTGTTTCATTATTTAGTGATCACTTAATTGATGGACATTTGGACTGTTAGCCGTATCCAAATATAGCAATGATTTTGGACACATATAAATGCACGTATACAACGTAATATAATATCATATCAATTACATATTATAATCATATATAGCTACTATACACATGTTTTATCGTGGACTCTTTGGTAAATCTATAAGAATGAGAAAGTCCCTTGAAAGCTAGAACTGTGTCCTTTTTCTCCCATGCTCATATCTGTAGTCCCTGTAACTAGCAGAGTGATGACACATAAAATTTGTTGAATAAATAAATGACCAATGACCAGGTGTTCCAAAGTCTGAAGTGGCTACAAACAAAAGAAAGAATCCACGTGTCAGAAACCAGCAGGGGAAATGCCCAGACCAAGTACAGGAGCAGAGAGCCCTTCATCTGGGAAACGTAGGGAATGGAGGTGCAGTATTCCACACACAGCGTGACCCAGAAGCTCTCGACAGCTGTGTATTGTTAGCACAGTATCCGCCCCCTGTCACCATTCAGTTTTGCTTTCTATGGTTTCATCTACCTGCAGTCAACCGAGATCTGAAAACATTAAATGGAAAATTCCAGAAATAACCAATTCTTAAGTGTTAAACTGCACAGCATTCTGAGTAGCATAGTATGATAAAATCTCACACTTTCCCGCTCCATCCAGACATGAATCATCCCTTTGTCCAGCAGCTCCAGGCTTTAGACTGTCCCCCTCCCAGTAGTCACTTAGTAGCCGTCTCCATTATCAGATTGATTGGCGTGGTATTGCAGTGCTTGTGCTCATGCCACCCTTATTTTACTTAGTAATGGCCCCCAATTGCAAGAGTAGTCATGTTGGCAATTCAGATACATCTAAGAGAAATCTCAAAGTGGTTCCTTTAAGTAAAAAGGTGGATTTTTAAAATAATGCCAAGGTTGCTCCAGTAGGAACAAATCTATTCATAAAATTGTGAAAGGAAAAGAAATTGGTGCTAATTTTGCTGCCATGCCTCAAATTGTAAAAGTTACAGCCAGAGTACGTGATGAGGACTTAGTTAAGATGAAAAAGGCATTAAATTTGAGGGTTGAAGACATGAACATAAAAGGTGTTCCAGCTGTCAGCAACATCATACACCAGAGAGCCTGGAGCCTGTAGGAAGGCTTCACCAAAGGACCCCTGACACGGATGACACCACGTCATTTAACGCAAGTGGGGGAAGGTTACACAGATTCAGGTGTAATTGGGCATTTTGTCATCTCACAGCATCACAGGAAGAAGGTTGGCTACTGTCCCATTAAACATACTTTGAGAGAGAGCATATTCACATAACATGTATTACAGTAGAGTAATAATTGTTCTGTTTTATTATTGGTTATTGTTAATCTCTTACTCTTCCTAATTTATAAATTGAACTTCTATCGTAAGTGTGTATGTATAGGAAAAACCAGTGCATACAGGTTTCGGTATTACCCGTGGTGTCAGGCATCGCTGAGGTCTTGGAATGGGCTCCCCAAGGATGAGGAGGGACTACCATCTGCTGTTCCTACTACAGTTGCTCTTTGCTTGTCCCTCTCCTACTGGGCTGGTCCTTCTTCAGGGGCCAAAGAGAAAATCCAAATTTGTAAATGAAGTTCTGAAATATGATGGTTCAGTAACTTGATATGTGCACATTAAATTTGAAAAATTATTTTCATTAATTCAGTAATTTTTAAAAGGAATAAATAGCATTAATAGTAAATTGTTCCTCAGTTACTAATAAAATCACTTTATATTGGAAGGGCCATTCAAATGTTCATACGTTTTGACCCAGTAACCCCCTGTCATTGGAATTTCTTCTTACAAAATGATTCAACAGGAACAAAGAACTACCTACATGATGTTCTTTTCACTGTTATTTATAATCTAGGTATGTCTAACCTGCATTACAAAACCTAGGTATGTCTAATCATATAATATTGAGGACATAAGGTAATAATTTAAAATATATCAACATGATTATTAGATAGAAATAACTATGTGAACTTTTAAGACCATGTATAAAATATGGAAAGGAATTTATGATTTAAAGCAGTCAAGAGAGAAGATGTAAAAACAAATAAAGATGTACTATTACATGTGTGTTTTTCCAAAAATGTTTTTAAACATTGTATATCACATTTTCAATAATAACCATTTAATCATCATATGATTTATATGGAAGAGTGGAAGAGATGTTATGGTTGTTTTTCTTAGATTATTAAACATTCCCAAATCTCATAATATTTATTTGATCATTGGAAACACTTTTAAATCTTTATTATTACTAAATTTTCCATTTTAGTGGACTGACAGTTCTGAGGTCAGGAATGAATATGCATTTTGTGGTCCTTTTTAATTCTTTAGAATTAGTTCTTTGTGAGTAAACAGGTCCATACACTCCTGTTAACTATTAAGCAACATCATATATTTTAAAGGAGCTCATTTTTAAAACTAGCTGACAAATCCTAATCTCTACACCTGAAAGGGATCTTGAAAACTCACCTTACCTCTCTCTCTTTGTAGCTAATTTTGCCTGCATATTGTCTTGCACCTCACTGTCAAGATGCTCTCCTTCACATCTGATAGGTGACAGATCTCATCCTTTCAGGTCTTTGGAGCTTGTCGCATGGTCAGAGCTGGGGGTCAGAGTGCTCAGGGAGTTGGCCCTCCCTCGTCCCCACGTTCTTTGCACTGCATTGGTCTCGCCACATAAACATTCACCACTGTTGTCTTTCATGTCAGACACATCCAGCTCAAAGATAAATTAGTCTCAGCAGAGAAGCGTGAAAATAACATTAGACCATAAGGTATCCTGTGGCATCCTTATCCAAAAGACTGTATGGTATCCGCTCCACCTGCTTACGATAGATGGCACAGTGACAGGAGCCGGTAATACTATTGCTAATTCAGTCATGCATGCTCACACAGTGTAAGGATGCAAGTCAAACAATGAGCTGTTAAAATAAGTTCCACTTGCTATCAATTGTACTACTCCAAAAATGTAAATATAGTTAAAAGTGCATTTCTTTGGGTTTGATTTCTGGCTTAACATTTGCATTTATTTCACAAACTGTTAGTATGTGCTTGCAGTTACTCGGTGTTTTGCAAATTTGAACTCACTTCATCCTGAAAATGACCTGAAAAGTAGGTATTGTGGTAGTCGTTATTTTATAAAGGTAAAAACTGAGTCATAGAGAGAGGTGAAGTAATTTGCCCGAGGTCACATTACTTGTGAGTGAGTGAGTGAGGCTAGACCTCAAACCCAGGCAGGTGGACTCCGGATGGCATGGTCTCTGGTGAGCTTCCTCGTAATGTTGGAAGGAATCTCCGATTTCCTTACAGCCCTTGGCGGAGGTCAGTGGTAAACTGTCTCAGAGCTGTAAGGGAGAGACTCTCCTGTTGTGTTCATGGGGTCCACTTGGCGCTCCAGTATTTGAAAGTAATAGAGAGCAATTCATAATTATCCAATAGTTCATGGAGTGAATAGTGCAAAATAGTTCCATCCACCCTTGAAAATATCTCCTCACCACCTTTTTGTTCTTAAAAAAAAAAAATGGAGGATTTCAACATTTGTAAAATGCTAGGTATATCACATTTCTTTTTTACTTACTTGCTAGCTGGGGCTTTCTAGGTGCTCGTAAGAAGGAAACCATGGTCAACCTCTCCTGCCCTACATTTTTTGCAGAGTCCTCCTTTTCCTAGAGGATTCACTTTTATATGAAATACATGACCTCTGCCTATGCCAAAAATTGAGCAATTTCAACATGCCTCCTAGAAGTATTAAGTAATTAAATCAATAATTTCCTATATATCATCTCTGGTCTCTGCATTCAGTTCCTCAGAAAACTCAATCAACCATAGGGAGAGCTCCACAAAGGAATCATCGATTGGACCATCAAAATAGCAGGAGTGCCTGCTTGGGGAAGAATTACCATGTCAACAACACTGAGAAGCCTTTGGCAGAGACATTTGAGTTCAGGAACCAGGTTATACCTGGTCAGGAAAATTATTTGGGTTTGAAAGTGTGTGGTGAGCTGTAATTGTAAGTCATTTCTTTCTCAGCACTCGTGTCTGTGCAGTGTCTTCTGTCTGTCTTTGAAATGTGCATACATTTTTAAAGGTTTTATTGAGATACAATTCACACACCCCACAATTCACCCATCGAAGTGTACAATTCACTCATTCTCGGTATGTTTTTAGTCATCACCTTAAAAAGAAACCTATACCTTTTACTACCATGACTTACCCCTTTGCCCCTCCCCAACCTTAAGCAACAATTAATCTACTTTATTTCTGTAGAGATTTGCCTATTTTGGACATTCCATATAAATGAAATCATATAATATGTGGGTTTTCGTATCTGGCTTCTGCTATTTAGCATGTTTTTAAGGTTCATTCATGTAGTATGGATCAGTACTTCATTCCTTTTTATGGCTGAAAAATATTTTATGTTTCCTTTTAATACGTTGGTCTGTTGTAGATACATGGACAATAGCAAAATTTTCAGGATTACAATTTAAATGTATAAAGACCTCACCTGCCCACTGATAAAACACTAAGTGGAATTTAGGCAATCCACCATACATTTTGTCCACATATACATCCATGTTTTGGAAACATTTGGGTTAGAGATAGCAATTCAAAGCGCTTATATTGATCTTTGGTCTTACATGAGCCTAATGCTAGTATCTGTCACTTACACACATCATCTCTGGGCCTTAACAACTTAAAACATGAGAGCATTTAAAGTTCATATTCTTCTTAACCATAGCATTCTCATTAATATTAATAGTTTATGTATGATAGGATTTTAGTCTGTATGTTAAGCAGTTATCACAGATATCTATGTCTCAAAACCACAAATTTCCTACCATTTTCCAACAACAGAATTAAGTCTCCCAAGGCCCAGATGCTCATAATTATCCCATACGTATTTACAATCTTCCTAAATTATTGCTACCCTGTTAGTTTCAAATAATCTGCTAAGCATTAACTATTCAATGCAAAAGTGCGCTATGACATTTGGTAGACTTAAATATAATTTCATCAGAGAAACGCAAAGCTTAATTAGAAATCATATCTACCACAAAAACCATTAATGTAGAAAACATGAGGTGTGTTTAATAATTAAGACAAACACTGTGACTGTGGGCTTATGGAGATATTAGAAGCAAGTAAGCTAATTTTATCAATGCTTCACTCAGGGTAATCTAATGTCATTCAAATACTGGCAGACTTTTTATCTTTAGCCTTAGGTGGGAATAATCATCAGACTGGAAAAGAAGTAGCTTTCATAATAACAAGAATTAATTAAAAAACATTTACAGTCTCCCTTTAACCAAATTTTGTGTAAATTCCATAACGTAAATCTTACGTCTTTTTTTTGGTGGGGGGGGGGGCGGGATTCTTTCTAACTGAAAACAGGCTGGTTATCATCCATTCAGAAAAACATACTCTGTAAGTCCCTGCTGTATAGAAGCCCTGTGTTATGAGCTTTGGGGATGAGAGGGTGGAATTACACTAAACAAGGTTGAATTGGACGTGATCCACCCCACGGTGTCCTTCAGTCTGTACCAGGGGAGATCAGGCAGACCATCTAAGTACCATAACCCGACGGAAAATGGGGGTTTTGTAACTAAGATCCTATGTGCCTCTGGGGTTCACAGGAGGGAGTGTAGTGTTCACAGACGCTGTGATACTTAACTGCGGCCCAAAGAATTTTCTCTCGGAAGTGAACTTCTCTTTTAATGGACCAAAGTTTAATGTTTCAAGGACATCTGAAAGTTAAAGCAATTACCTCTTGGATACTAAAAGAAAAAAAAAGGTATTTTAAAGCATATCACAAATGGTAAAAAAAAAAAAAAAAAAAAAAAAAAAGGAGCATTCAGCAGAGCAAAAGCGAGCAGCACACTGATTGTCCTAAAAGGAGGGCAGAGAAACTCCTTTTGGAGTCTCCAGTCCTAGGAAACAGAGCTGCCTTTGCCGAAGAGAGGTCTAGACATCGGTTTTGCTAGATTCTTATTGTAACTAGTCAAAGGCTTGCTTAAAGAAAACTGAGGTTCAGATTTCCCAAGGCACTGGTAGGATCTTGGAACAAAGGGAACCTTTGGTTACTTCTCACATGTGTTTGATACAGAAGGAGCAACATAAGCAGAGGAATAAAAATAAGCAACCAGCCAAATCATTCCCTTTGGCTTGGGTAAGAGTGTATGCACGGACGCGGTGACTTACATTGCAAAGAAAGGTTAATAGAGGCTCTTGAATGACATAAAACTTCAGTAACATTCAACAAAGTGGAAAATAATAAATAGAAGATTATTGAGGGTAGATTTAAGTCATCTATCTCAGGATAAACAATTATAAAAGAGTTTGGTTTTAACTTGAGGAAGAGAATAAAAGAATGGTTCTTGACAGTCAGAGAATTAGGCTTACTTTCTATTTACTTTGCCTGTTTCTCCTAGTAGGTTTGTCCTAGCATACTAAAAATTTCCTTTTGTATGTGTGTTTGTTAGTTTGTTTTTATTTTATCAGAAGCGCTTAGCAACATGCCCAGGACATAACAGGTTCACAATGTATATGGCATAATTACTCACTTGTGAAATGTTTATACGTAGATAAGCCAAACTAAGCAAGCTAATTGTAGACACTCAAAAGTCATATGAAGATAATAAAACTGTCATGAAGTGTATTAAGGTGTGATATGCTCTCTATAATTTAAAATAGTGTAGCACATAAACAATGCATTACATATGTGTGTAAGTTCTACTACACATGCTGGGGGAGGGGTTAGAGGTGGGTCTGTCATGATGAGTTCACACTTCCCAGCATGCTGCTCAGGAGGGTAGTTCACATCTGAAAGATTCTAATCAAAAGCCTGCAAGTCAGAGGCATCTGTGAAAAGCCTTTAGCATCTTTTATCTGATCAACACCAGAAAGTGTTTATTTAGCATACCGGATATTAGAAGTGATGTTTGTTTCTTGTGGTTTTTGTTTTTTATTTGTTTGTTTGTTTTGGTGAAATGAATGGTTCTCGAGTGTTTTGAATTGGCTAGAAATATTCTTCAGGCACTCCTGGCTGCTTTGCAAGTGCAGAACATGTGAAATTAGGAAGCCGTTGGCTCACTTACTCTGGAGTTTGAGTTCCCATTAGCCCTTTGCTCAGAAATCTGAGGTGTTTATTGCCTGATTTCACTTCGAACCATGGTTGTATCTTGCTACTAGAATACTGGCATTGTTAGAAGCAGCTTTTCAGATGCTCAGAAGGACAGAGAACTGGAACTTCAGGAAGCTTGCAAAACCAGTTTTGTGTTGTTTGACAATAAATAGTGGTATATATGTGGCAGGATTTATACTGAGACTTGCTTGATTTCTAATAGCAAGGTTGTGGGAGAGGGCCACTTTGGCCCTTACTTCACCTAAATATCTACTCAAAAAAGGATGTCATTATAAGTGATCAAGTTGGTTTAGTCAACATTTATCAGAGGAGCCCAAGAAGACATCTCTTAGGAAGTGGCATTTGAGCTGATATGTAAATGAAGTCATTTACATGTAGAATAGGACTAAGAATATCCCAGACCAGACAGGCAGAGTCACAAGCCTAGAGTTTAGAGAATAAGGGAGGGAGTGATGAAAGATGACATCAGAGAGGTGGGTAGAGGCTAAAGAAGACATGGTACAGAATTTGAGTTGGATTATGAACCACCTGGAGGATGTTACTATGTTGGAACATGGCATGCTCTGCATTCAGGAAGGCAATGCAGGAGCAGCTTAGACAATGGCTTGGCAGAGAATAAGAGTACAAGAAAATAAACTGCTGTATAAGGTATTCCAACAGACCAAATGAGAAACGGTGGTCGCTTGGACTTAGATGATAACGATAGAGTTAGAAATACCTAGACAACAGTTCTTACAAGAAAAGAGAAAGTGGCATATGAGAAAAAGAAACAAATAAAGATGGAAATTAGGGTTTGGATTTGAGCCATCGAGTAGATGATGCTGCTAGTTACTGAGATGAGAGTCCAAGGACTTTGCTTAAGTTTTCATCTATTCTCAATATGTAAAATAATAGCAATCCAACAGATTATTTTTAAATATTTTTAATAATTAGGGAAATATTTCCAGATATATCATGAAACTTACATAGTCTAAAAGAAGCACCTTCTAGAAGTAGAAGCTATGGCTTCTCAGATTGGAAAATCTTGCCATTCTAATGGTTTAAAATTGATTGTAATTTCATAATGGTTTAAAGCAATTAGTGCAGTGTCAGCCACTCACATTTGACTAAAAAGTAAAAGGATAACAAGAAAACTATAAACAAGTGGTGTTCTTTATTTAAATTAATTATTATAAATAGTGCTTTCATTTAAAATTGACATATAAAATTCAAGCAGATATTGGCAATGCATAATTATTACTGAGTAGCAAAGATAATCAGAACCACATTGTCAACCAGACAATGAAACACGAACAATTAAAATCTTCAGGATACACAGCAGCTTTTGATTAATCAGTTAAGCTAATTCAGGTAAATAGAAAACTGTGTTAAGGTTTGACTGTAAAGAATTTTAAAGCCAATAACAATAATTTAAAAACCATATGTCATTTATTGGGAATAGACTTATGTGGCTGGCATCTTCCTTTGAAGTGTTATCTTGCAGACTCTTTTCAAGAGTAAAGCAAGCTAGGCTTCATTGTCTCTAATTTACACATGATGAACTGGGACATAAAATAAATACGTATCTTGTCCAAGGTCCTGTGGGGAGGAAGGATCAAACTTGGTTCTGATGTATTCCAAAACAACTGTGCTAGTTGAAGGTACTTTGTCAACACATAGAACAAGAGAGAATATAGATAAAAGTGTATATTTGGTGTATTTAGTATTTTCCTTGAGTTCTAAAGAGTCAGTTTGCAAGTTTTTACATCTATTTCAGTTTTGTATGTCAAAATCTTCAACTGGTGAGATTTCTGTGTCCTACACGTACCGGACAGAGGAAAAATGTTCTATTCCAGTTATTCCCATTAATGGAACGAATCATCAGAACAAAAATCCAGACTACTAGGTAATTTTTTAGGTGGGGCTTTGGAAAGCCTTTCTATGGTTACATGTGAACGTGAAACTATGCTAGTTCTGGGACCTCATGAAGAAAGAAAAGCAGGGAAATCAAAGAGCAGGGATTCGAAGTATAGAGAGATTTCAATGTCTGAACCTAGAGCCCCTTCTCAACCTGTCAGCGCTTGACTCCGCCTCCGTGGCTTTCAGATTAATGCAACGGTCCTGGTTGTGCACAGCCCACCTGCCTCTAATGCAGACATCTGCTCTCATTTGCCTCCTTTCCTGGAGTCTTACAGATGTGGTATATTCCATTTTGATTTTATTTCCTGACCATTGAGTCAGGATGAATATTGACATACAAGCTACACCATAAGAAAGGAGAAATTAATAAAAATTCAACAAATTTATATGACAATTAGTTAATAAATTATCAATATGTAACTATATATGTTATATATAGTTACAAATTTTTATAGGAATATTTATTTATATATAGTTATATATACATATTCAGCAGACATATACTAGAGCCATCTGGGAAAAAATCCAGCCATAAATATTTCTATTTTTTATATTACTTGGCTGGATACTTTCCAGACAGCCCTCATATAACTGTATATATTTAATAAACTTGCAACAATTGCTAATGCAAATACAGGGTCCTACCAACAAAGTACCCGTCAAAAATGTGTGATGTCCTCTGAAATAAGATTGGGACAGAGGGGTGGGATGGTGATCTACAAGTTTATCAGCCGTGATCTTTCTATGCCCTAATGCAAAACCTGGCTCCACCTCCTTCTGTGATTTACGGAAAAAAAAAAGGATAAGTTTCTGCTTGAGAGTAGGAAGCTCTTCCTGCCCCGTAAAGTGGGACCCGGAGAGAAGCTGAAGTTCACTCCGTCCAGCCGCGGTGCTTTCCCCTGAGTTCTACCATGGAATGAACATGGACTTGGGGCTGAGAAGAGAACCATTGTTAAAGAGAAAGGGTGGTTCTCGGCCCATCTTCAGCAGACAGGCAGTCTGCTGCAACACCTTCCAACCCAGGCTGCGTGAAGCAGACTTCTTTGTCATTCGTGTCCTCAAAGAAGTATCAAGAAATATCATTTCCCTTTAAATTCAAAAATCCAAACAATTAAGTAGGATGCTGCAGATTGCTAAGTAAGTATGTCGTGAAAATCTCAAGTTTCAATTTGGGGATGCCTGTTTTTACAATCAAATAAAATTCAGGTCTTTAAAGATAAAAAGTTGCGATTATAAAAACACATTATTTTCTGTGATTTTGATATAGTTGAAGTATTTTTATTGCAAAGTTGCAGGTGTCCATGATAAACTAAACCTCTTACTTGAAACTTCTTTTATTTCAGGACATTGACACTCTTGAAAAGCAAAACACATCTGTCTGTCCAAAACTAGTCCTTTTTTCATTTTTTATTGTTTTAACTTAGATTTCATAATGCTGGAAGTCACACTTTAGTCTAGTGATTGAATAGAAATTTTTCTTGTCCAGGGAAAGTTAAATAAGACAAGTTCATGACAGGCATTAATTAGAGCATCCCGGTTTTGTGGACACAGTAATATGCCCTGATGATCCAGACACATAACTGGAGAAGTAATAAATTGTGTGGTGATGAATTTAATTCAAAATATCAACAGATGCTAAGACCCTTCAGTGCCCTTTTAATTCCCATGTCTGTCCTGTTTCCATTTCTATCAATATCCACAGATTAAAATTCTACATCATACCCAAAACATTCACTTTATTCAAGCCAGTTAATTGAATATGAAAAAAATGTATATACATCAGTGAAATGACAAACTAATGTTCCAAAACAGTTAATCAAAGTAGTCCCAGTCTAAGAAAGCTATATATAGAGGCAATCTACAAAGCCGGTGTTTCCACCTTATCTCATTATTCCTTCAGTAACTCATTGTACTGCTTCCTTCCATGTAAAGAAGTTCACCATCCTATAGTTCCTCTCTTGCTCCAGTGCAATAAACCTTCTTTATGTCATCAAATCCAACATTTTTAAACTCTCATTGTCTCTAACCTAGTGAATTAAAAGAGCTAAGGTGATTCTTCCAAACAATTTAGAGATTTAGGCATCCTCTGAAATTTCTAATTTACACCTTTCTAGGCTCCCATTATAGAGTAGGGAAGCACTGAGGTCTTCAGTGACCTTTATGTGATACATGGACCCTAAGGAACCCCAATAGCTCTTTCCCTCTAGTATTTATGCCATTGCACAATCCCTTCCCCTTGAGTGTGGGCAGCATGTGGGACCTGCTTCTAACCAATGAAATATGGCAAATATGATGAGATGTCCATTTCATGATACATTACATTATATGACAAAAATGATGAGATGTCACTTTTTATAATATATAAAACTGGGAGGCTGCACATGTGCAAGATAGAACTGAGGGACACATGCTGTCTAAGTATTCCTGGCTGACTGGATGGCTACACACACAAGAAAGAAAGACTTGGAGGCCATGGAAGAAAGTAAAAGTCAGGGAAGATTTGAAAATTGCCTGAATTTTTAATGTACTCCATAACTCACAAATGGATAGATCAACAGAGAGTACAAGATTATTAAGCAGACTTCTAGTCAATCACTGACCAACCACTAAGCTATGCAGATATTGTCATGTACTCTAGGATCCTGTAAAAAATAAAATAGGATTTTATAAAATTATTTTATTGAGCAGAGACCTTAACAGCCACATACCAAGATCAAGCTCAGACAAGTTACTGAAAACAAAACAAAACAAAACATCTCACTGGGGGGAAAAAAACAGAAACCAGAGTTTCTATGATATACAAGGGCTGTCAGGAAAAAAATCCAGCCATAAAATGCCTCTGTTTTTCATATTACATGGCTGGGTACTTTCTGGACAGCCCTCGTATTATCTAAAATGTCCAGTTTTCAACAACAACAAAAATGAACATATGAAAAGGAACAAGTAAGTATGACCCATACTCCATGAGGAAAAGACAGTCAAATAAAATTATCTCCGAGTGGACTCAGATGTATATAGCAGGCAAGGACTTCAAAGCGCTAATTATAAAAATGTTGAAAATTAAAGAAGATCACGTTTAAATTATTTTTAAAACTATGATGGCAATGACTCAACAATAAGGTGTCTCAATAAGGAAACAAAAGTTATAAAAATAACCAAATCAATATTCAATAATTGAAAATTATAGTAACAAGTGAAAAGTTCATTAAATATGTTTAATCACAGATTTGCAATGGCAGAAGAAGGAATAATTAAACTGAAGAATCAGAAATATACTTTAATGTAATGAACAAAGAAGGAAAAAATTGAACAAAAATGGATAGAACCTCAGAGATCTAGAGACAACGTAGCCATATAACATAAATATAACTAGGGTCCTAGGAGAAGAAGTAAGAGAAATAGTGGCAAAAAAAACTTTTTTGAAGAAAAATGACTCACATCTTCTCAAAATAATTTTTAAAAATTGATCTACAGATCCAATAAGCTGAATCAACCCCAAGCAAGATAAACAGTAAACAGAAGGAGATCCACATCTAGATGCATCATAACCTAAGGAAAAAGACAAAAGTTCTTGAAAGCAGTGAAAGACAAACAACTCATAACATACAAAGAAATCACAATAAAAATTAACAGCTGACTTCTCATCAAGAGCAATGGTGGCTGGGAGGGAATGAAATTATGCATTTAAAGTGCTAAAATAAAAACCAAAATGTCCATCAAGAAAGCTATTTCCAACAAAATGAATGTGGAAGATGAAAAGGAAACAAAGACATTCCCAGATAAACAAAGGCTGAGGAAATTTGTTGCTAGCACACCTGCCTTAGACATACCCAGGAAAAATCTTCAGGCTAAAAGAAAATAACACCAGATGGTAACCTGAATTAAAAGGAAGAAATGAAGAGCACCAGAAATGGTAAATATGTGGATAAGCATAAAAGACTGGATGTAGTTCTTCTCTTTTATTCTTCTGATTTAAAAAATATAAGATTGTATAAAATAACAATTATTGATAATATAATGTTAGGTTTCTAATATAAGAACATGCGATATATATGGCGACACTAGCAAAAAGGAAGAAAGAGGAAATAGCTATATTGGAGCAAAGTATCTATAGTTTATCAGAATTAAGCCAATGTTAACCCACTGATTAATTAGACTGGTAAATAAAGATCCATTTTGTAATCCTTAAAAGAATCACAAAGAAAATTACTTTAAAAATATAGGTTAGGAAAGAGAACTCTCACTGGGTGGTAAACTTATCATGCAACAAGTAGACGATGCACTGTAGAATTGTACACCTGGAACCTATGTAATTTTTGCTAACCGATGTCACCCCAATAAGCCTAACAATAAAAAAGGAACACTTTGAAAAGCCAAGAAATAAATAAATAAATTATATATATATATAGTTTAAAAGTCAACGAGAAATTTAGAGGGTACAATAAGAACAGTAAACCAAGAAAATATTTGTTTAACATAAAAGAAGAAATCGTAATGAAGAAAAAAGAAACAAAATGACATTAAACACAAGGGAAATTACAGATGTAAATCCAAGTATGAGAATAATTATAATAAATGTGAACAGACATAACACTCTAATCCAGCAGTGTCCAACCTTTGGCTTCCCTGGGCCACAGCGGAAGAAGAATTATCCTGGGCCACATATATAATACACTAACACTAACGGTAGTGATGAGCTAAAAAAAAAAGTTGCAAAAAAAATATCTCATAATGTTTTAAGAATTTGTGTTGGGCTGCATTCAAAGCCCTCCTGGACTACAGGTTGGACATGCCTGCTCTGATATAATCAATTGATTATTTTTAAGAAAAAACCAATAAGATACTTTACTGTACACTATCCAGAAGGGACACACTTTAGATTAGAAGACACAAATTAGTTGAAAGTAGTAAGACAGAAAAAGATATTCTGTCCAATTAGTAATGGTAATAGAGCTATAATTAATATCAGAAAAAAATAGGTTTTGAGAAAAGAAATACAATTAGATGTGAAGGGATTTCATGATAATAAAGGATTAATGTATCTATACAGCATATGCATACTTACCAAAAGAACCCAAAAGACATATGTAAAAACAAAGATTTGAGAGGATAAATGGAAAACTTTTAAATATATTTGGACATTTTAATACCCTATTCAAAAATAATTCTGAAACAAATAAATGGAGACTCAGTGAAGATCTAGACAATCAGCCCAACATTAGCAACTGACTTGATTTCACTGACATTTGTAGAACACTTCACCTAACAGCAGAATACATGCACATTCTTTTAAGAGCACATGGAACATTTTTCAAGATAGACCATATGCTAGACCATAAAACAAGTCTTAATAAATTTAAAAGAATTGAAATTATCTTAAGTATGTTCTCTGAACAAGAAAAATGAGGGATGGAAAGAGGGGTCACATTAGGTGGTGAACTTATTATGCATCCAGTTGACAATGCACTGTGGAATTGTATGCCTGAAACCTATGTAATCCTTGCTAACAGATGTCACCCCAATAAGTCTAACAATAAAAATGAATTAAAAAAAA